>JAVLVB010000179.1:204148-272385 GCA_032876305.1 Orestias chungarensis | reverse complement strand
CTGTTAAAGGGGAGTTTTTCCTCTCCACTGTCGCTACATGCATGCTCAGTATGAGGGATTGCTGTAAAGTCAACGACAACACAAGCCATTGTTTCTGCATGCTGATTCCAGAGGAGTGAATGCTGCAAGTCAATGACTCGATGCAATCTGCTGGGGTTCCTTAGATTGGAAACTTTTTCAAATTGATTTGTTAGAATGTGTCCTTGATTTTAATTGATTTTTTGTAAAGTGCCTTGAGACGACACCTGTTGTAAATTGGCGCTATATAAATAAACTGATTCTTGATTCTTGATTCTTGATTCTTAAACAGCTGCATGACAAAGGAGAAAATAAACAATATTTGTCCATATAACTTTTTACCTAAAGTCTTAAGGATCATCAAGATTGTCTACGGCTTATTTGTGTCCAGCAGGGGTTTTTACCCTTAGAACATTCTTTTTTTTCTATTTTTTCTCAAATAAACAATTTCAAAACTTTATTTCACATTATTATGGTTATCATTTCCTGATTCTATTTTTTTTCTGATCTAAAATACCTGACATGTGACAAAAATTGAATACATTTATAATTTGGCAAATAACTGTTCAGGGTTGATCATTGACGCTGAGCTGATTATGTGTTATTTCTGATTTAATAGTTAAGATTCTACAGAAATGTTGAACTCTACTGAGATATTCAATTTGCAAGCGTAATTTATGAAAACATTTTTAAAGCTTTCAGTATAAAAGCGTGTTCAAAAGCTGTTTTGACCAACAAACAAATTACTGTTAACTAAGAGAGATATTCTAAAGATTTGTTTCAGTTTATCCAAGAAAATGCTGTTCTCAAAGCCCAGATTCCTGAAAAAAAAACTCGGTCAGGATATTTTATCTAAAAACAAACATTCAACTTCAAGGTAGTGAGATTCATTTGTTGTATTCAACACACAATCGTGATTTAACAAAACAGTTAGGCTAAATAACAATCAGATGGTGTGTAAAAGGAAAACGGCAGATTGCTTTACATTTTGAGATGAATCTCTGTTTTCAAGAACAAAGAGGAACCAAATCCTTACAAGAAACCATGAGCAGAACTTGCTACAGAAATGACACGTTTAACAATGCACCATTAGAACAAGGACAAATACTTTTTAATAAATTAAAATGTTTGTTCTAAAGACTGTTTTCAGAGCAGAATTATCCAGTTCAGGTTAGATCAGTCAAAATGTTTCATAGTTCACTGAAGCATGTTCTTTAGTTTGGTCCTTATGAAGCAGATACCGACTTTTAGCATTATTGACAAATCAATCATGTCTCTCCTTCATTTTTCTGCTTTCTACCTAGCTTTTACATCATTCAAAGATGCCAGAGGCTGCTGGAGCACCTCGGCAACAAGTGTTGCCTCCTGGCTAAAGCAGCCATCTTAATTGATCAACTCTTTCCATACTATGGGGAAACCCTGGAACTATTTCCCCTACTACTAAAGGGTCATGTGTCACATATTCATAACCACACTCATAATAATCATTCCATACCTTTATCCGTAGCACATTCTAAGACAAACTTCACTTTATTTCAATGAGAAATAGAGAGGGGGGGGTTATACCACAGGTTTAAACCTCACTACACCCAGTTGGCCACACACCTGCCAAAACAAAGAAGGACAAAGTTATGGTCAGTATACAGTGGATGTTATTCTTGATAACATCAAGAACAAACGGGAAACAACGGTTGCTCTATGCTTGACCTTTGTTAGGAGCTTGTTCCACAATAAAGGGAGCCTGGAACCAAAAACAAACGTAACCTGGAGGTATAGTTGCTAAAGTATGGAAAAATGTCTTCTTTTAGATTTGTTAGAAACATTCTGCCCCCAGCAAACAGTTGGCATTCTACATTTCTACCCTGCAAACTCATAACATCCAAGTAATTATGTTTGAGTCTAGTGCAAATATCTTAGTGCTTATAATACTAAAGACAAAACTAACTTCCGTATAACCTTTCAACAAGACGCAGGAGCTGAAGTTGACTCAATACAACTTGAATATTGATAAAACATACTAGTTACACTGGCAGGTTTTTTTCACTTAAAACATGTTAAAAAATATATACAAAACAACTAAAAAAAAGTCACTATTAAGTCCGTTGTGTTTTATTTATTAGAAACTAGACTGTGTATATTCATGATGGTTTATATGGAAAAGTATAAACTCAATGGCCTTGGACTGCCATTGCGGTTTGTGTTCTCCTGGGTTTTGGCACAATCTGTTCATTTATTGTGTCCGTTAAGAGTAAGGTGACAGTAGCTACATTTATTTGTCAGGACGTTCTATAAATATGGAATGAATTTGCCATGAAACACAACTGGATGCAACACAGATGTGCCTTCGACGACTCACTGTTTTGTGTTCAGTTTTCAAAATGGAAAACAACAACAAGCAGTCGCCAACCTGGAACACGAATGCTGGATCTTGGCATCCAGCGGGTTTCCAGCGTTTGAATAAATTACAGCTGAGGGAACAAGCCGCAGCCAAGGATACGCTGCACTGTCTGGCAAGATACCACCAGGGTTTCTCATAACGGTCAGCCCCAACGACCCAAGCCATTTATTTCTTCAGGGAGCCGCCGGACACTTGGTTGTGAAGCTACCTGACACCATATGTTTCCCCGAACAGTAATGACTGCTCCAAGCACAGATTTTATGGCAGCCAGCCTCTGGAGGCTCCACGGTCGGGGACATGCTTGCTCCTCAATTAGAGCTCCAGGAGCCTACCAGCTGTTTCATTTTTTTCTCTCTTTACATTATTAACGTCTCTACAACACTGTACACTTTGTGACTGTGATGTAAACAAAAGGCGCTTGACGAATGCTGTTTGAAATTGCTAACGATATCCATTGGGAAGGACGAGGGGGGGGGGGTTAAAACAAGGGGGCGAAAGTCACGAGTAGGAGGAGACGAGCGGTAGCATGAGGACACGAAGTGAAACACTGAGATAAAGACAGGGAGAGGAGAAGGAGACCAAAGGCAAGAGGAGTTCAGCATCACTTTGCTTGGCTGCACTGTGATTAAAGCAAAGAGTCCCTGGAGAGAGAGGCGGCTCGGGGCCTGCCCAGTCAGTTCTCTCGCTCCCTTGATCTCAGTATGTCGCCCACAGAAACACACCGCCAGACCTTCAGGAAGAGGCTCACTGTTTAGTTTGTTTTGGCTGTTGTTTTTTTTTGTTGTTTTTTTGCGGTTCGTGCCCCATCGGCTACAGAGATTCTGCAAAGCAAGCACAGATTGTCATGGCACCGGCTCTTCTCAAATTAAACCAAAGAGGTCTTCCTTTCTTGGATGAGCTGCTGCCTGATCCCTAAAGTTTTCCCTGTATATGTTCTATCTTTTTATTAATAAACTTCTAATATTTGGTTTAAAAAAAAAAGAGAATTTTAGTCAAACGATTCTCCTGAAAGTTTTTTTTCTTTTTTGTTCCTTAAAAAAAAAGATGAGGCAGGGCGCGGAAAATAAGCCTATAAACCTTCATTAATCCCCTTGGGGGGCTCTGTTCTCATTTGATTGAAGTGCCTGTTCTTTCAGAAAAATTGATAATCCCAACCTCGCACACTGGGAGGCAGGAATGGAGAGACGGGGAGAAGAAAATGTCACTCTCGTTCTTAATTAAATTCCCCATTCAGTGGCATTGGGTCAGTCTGTTCTGCGTGGGCACGGTGCCGCCCTTGACCTTTTTTTTCTTTTTTTTTCTCTCTTCTGGTCAAGCGACCTTCACTCCCTGTCAGTGCTGCATCAGAGAAGGAAGGAAAGGGCCTGAGGGGAATTGGGGAAGAAAGGCCGTGACATTACACACATTGGTACGGATGCTTCAGCCCGGATAATTACGCCGATGCTCACTTAACATGCATCGCAGGCGAGCCCATCGTTTATCAGCTGCATGACCTCTAACAAAGGATCTTTTCCTCTGATCTGTCTAATTATTCTGTTTTTCTTTCCTCTTCTCTGTTGCCTGTGTCCGTCCACCACCATTAGCAGCGCATGGGGAGCAGATTTGTGTGTGTGGATAAACTGAAGACAAGCCAGGGTGGTAAACATCACAGCTGGCTGGCTGGGAGTGAAGGAGGATTTCCGAAATGAATCACTGATGTTTTGTGCACGATTTAAATTAATTCAAGTGTGCCCAAAGGTGTTTTGTATTATTTCTTTCTGTTTAGAATACACTCAACTCAATTCCCAATTCTCACGCCTGTGGCACCTTAGATGGGGATGGCGGTGATGGCAGGGGATGCTGGGGTGGAGGGGTGGGGGCTGGGTCTTATCAGTGTCAGTCGAAATCTTTTGGAGAATCAGTTAAACAAAACAAGACTGGAAAACAAATTTGTACAAATTGAATTTTTTGCAATTGAATGCAGAGTAATGAGACCCAAGCTTCCAGCTAATCCGGAGACTGAGGAAAACATTTGCCGGGTAGCAAATTGTTAGAAGACCTAATTTAGGATTATATTTTCAACAACAATACAGTGGTACTGGAGGGTCTAATAGTACATCTAGTTTACAAAACAACCCAAACCTGAACATGAAACTGTGGTTTCATTAAAAAAGAAGATTAGATTTTAGGATTATTCTTGGGAGATATAACAACCCAAAGTGTTTCAAAAATACGTTTAGGGTTATGCAAATTGTGCTTTGAACTCTCTGTAATCAGTGTAAAGTATTTTTTCCCAAGATGATCAATCCATATGTATTAAGTTCTAAAGATTTGTGGGACTCTGGTGGCCCCTATGTATTATGAACTGGACAGGAATAAGGGCAGAGAAGAGGAAGACATGCAGAAAATGGCCCACGGAATCAAACTAATGATAACAGCGATTGTCTACTAAACCACATTGCCATGTTTATAGTTTTCTACCTCTAAGGTAGTCCCAATTCCAAAATACATTGAAACCAATTCAATGTTGGTTTCTACACTAATGCTTTTCTTTTCACCCACATAACACCCTTTAAAAACACTTGAAACTGCCTGTTTTAACAGTTCAGACACCAAATCTAAATCAATATGAACAGGTATAGTGTAAACCGTATCAGTACTACCATAAAAGGTAATCTCTAAAGGAATACAGCCAATCAGCAACAAAAAAGAAAACGCTGCTCCAACAGCATGTCACCTAGCAATGCATCGACAGATAACTCAGCTTCCAAAGCTGCATTTCATTATTACACGAAAACCTTTTAATTTACTGTTTTTTCTCAAATTATTTATAACTGTAAAAGAAAATTCTACAAAACAGTGAGTCCGTGAATAGGAACCTTTAGAGGCAGGTCTGTTGACGTAACAACAATGGGAAGACACACAGCAGATACCCACCTTTGCAGCCGAAGGTTGCATAGCAGTCGCACTCTGAAACAAATCCAAGATCGATTTTACAAAAACATTTTGATTTTTAATCCTAAACGCTAAACGAAATATTTAAAAGACAATCCAACCAGTAATCTGTAAACTCTCTCAACAGAACAAGAGAAGTTAACAAATACTTGCTTTCTATCTATCTTTTTTTCAAACAGCTTATCCATGGCGGGTCATGAAGGTCTGCTGGTGCCTATACCAGCAGGCATCCGGCGAGAGCTGAGGGTTCACCCGGACGAGACGCCAGTCCCTCGCAGGGCAACTAGGAGACAGACAGAACAAACAACCACTTACATAAAGGCAAATAATCCAATTAGCCTAACAGGCATGCTTTTCAAATGTTGGAGGAAGACAGAGTACCTGGAGAAAACCTATTTGTGCATAGGAATAACATGCAATGTACTTGTTTTATCATTTGAAAGAAAAAGAGTCTTAAACATTTCTAAAAGTATCCTAGGAGAACTTCACATGCACATACAAACTTCATGTTACTGCCTATAAACAATGAAGCCCTAAAAATACAATAACCCTAAAATAAAATGATGATGGCTTATTATGCAGTTATAAGGGGTTTTAGATCATTCTCATACAGTACTTAGAGTGGAAAGCACTGAGTATCATCCAGCCACTGTTACAATTAGATCTCTGCCGTATGTAATATAGTACATGCCATAAAGCTGTTGCAGATATTTCTGGGTCACTGATCTGCAGGGAGCTGCTTGCACTGTTCAGACCTGTCAGGTTACTATGCAACACATTGCCCAATTTCACCCCATATACTTTTCCCGTTTGTATTTTTCCACTCAGCCTATGGATCTTCTAGGTTACCTGTCATTCCAGGTGAAACTGGGATGATTCAAAGCAGATTTTTTTGGGGAGACAGATGAACTCTCAGTGCAGCCAAAACAACAATAATGCGAGAAGCGCAGGTTGTTTGCTTTACTGTAGGTAGTTTATTTTCTTTTTTCTTTCTTAACTCCTTTGCGTAACATGTCATATTGTGTGAGGCACCAGGTAGTCATGTGAGACACAGAAGTCAGCTAAAGCAAAACGGAAAAGAGAACATGAAAAGTATTTCTATGGTGCATGACGGAGGAAGCTCTTCATGTTTTTTCCTACCAGGCTTCACTTCAGGTCATACGGCTGCTTCGGAGGCTTAGAGGAGCGCAACAATGCTTCAAAGTAATTTAAGAGTGAAAAAAAAAAAACATCACAAGTATTGTATCCCACAGCTTACATGCTACTCTGCTACTCTGTTCCAGGGAAGCTCCTACCTACCAACTACAATTGTATCCATGAGGTATAAAAATCAATTAGCCCACAGCGAGTCGGGCTGTGTAATCCACGCAAGGAAACACAAAAATCAGCTCCCACGATGTCAGCAAGTTGATTCAGATGTGCAGTTTCTTCTATAAAAATCTAAATAAAAAAAAGCCATTGCTCATGGGAAATCAGGTGTTTCCTGGCAGTGCTTCGACCATGAAGAGTTACAAAGCAGCACGCAAAAAGGATTTGACATTAAATAGAAGTATTGCAAAGCTGTAAGATGCTGCACGGGAGCACATTTCTTTATTCCGTCGTCTGAAAGCGGACCCACATAATCTACATAGCTTCATTATTGTTCCCAGCATGTTTGTTGATGTACATGCTGCCAGGTTCCTGTAAATTCTCAGCAGGGGTAAAAACCTCAGAGTTTAACTGTTCAACCTTTGTCCTTCGATGTTTATGTGTTGTTGTTGTTTTGTTCATGTACATGCTGCAACCGAGGAGGCTGTAACTGAAAAAAGATGGATGTTTAACACCAAGTTACCAGTTAATTGCAACTGAGGACAGAGGTTTACCTTCATTAATCAGTGACAGGAATGCCATTTTAATTGAATATGCTTACTTATTTAAAAAAAATAATAATTATACACATAATCTCAAATATATACACCCCCTTAGTGGGTTGCACCAAAAGCATACTACAGTATTTGACCCATCAATAAGCTTATAGTATAATTCTGACTGTCCGGTTATTGTAGAATTAAAATAAAAATAATTGAGAAGTATTTCTTAATCTATATCATTGTTTCAACAATTGTGCGATTCATCTTCAGCCCTGACAGAGCACCAACAGTACAGCATGATGCTGCCTCCACCACGCTTAGCAATTCTTATAGATGACAAATTTGAAAGTCTCACGTTAAAAATACTAGTTGTCACAAAATCACGCAGTATTCATCTTGTCGGTGCATTTTTCTTTTTTTTAAGAGGGATTTAATTTAGATAAATAGCCTCCATTTTGAAGCAAGGGATTTCTTTCATGGACATAAAGTCAATTAACAGGGACACCAGCGTTCGAGACGTTTCCAGTCAGGTTTGAGCCTTGATGATTATTACTTGATGATGATTACTGATTCGTTGTTGAACATCCTGATGAATTTCCTATCATCTAAGGATGACAGTTTTGGTCAGATGTTTGAAGCTTGAGGATAGTTAGTTGTTCAAAAATAAGAGTGTGTCCAAACACACACACACAAAAGAAAAAAGCTTTTTGAATGGATGTGGAAGGCTAACATTAGGCTTTGGAAATGAACAAAAGGCCAAAACACACCGGATCTGGCTTGGCATCCGATCGAACAGCATGCCGGATGTTTTAGGCAGCACTTAGAACACATTGAAGTAAATGGAGCCCCACAGGCCGAATCCGACCATCCGACTGAGATAGACCTATGGTCTTCTCTGGCTGGACTATGCAGCTATTAGAAAGGAACGTAATGAATCAGACAAGAAAGAGACAGAAATAGAAAGCACGTCAGTTTTGGGAAAATTACTGCCTAAAACAGTGAAATTCCAACTTAAACTGATTGATGATGCAGTACTATTATGCCCTTGTCACATAGGTTTGTAGTTACTGCAAATGCTGTCCCTTAGACAGAACTTAATGTCGGTAAACAATAAATCATTTAAATTAACATTTTAATTACCTGTCGTTGGAGCTCATACGTATACAAAACGTTTTAAACAGTGAAAAGTAAATTTTGGTTTTAGCGTGTTCGTTTAGCAGTGGCAGTTTTGTGTTTGCTCATGTACTCATGTCAATAAACTCATGTGACTATTCAGTTACATAATAAGTCAGACCGTGTTGCCAGATTTAGTCTGTCATGCAAAAATCAGAAAGGCTTAAGTCTTTATCATCCAGGACAGACTTCCCCTCAACCTTTAACTAAAGGTATATCTTAATCAACTGGGGTATGTCCTCCTAGAAGCCCAAGTGTTAAAATAAAGGGAATTTTTTTAAAATGATAACCCATAAGCAGGTTACAAATAGTGTTTTATATGACTAATAGAAAAACTACTTGGCCTGTTAACAATCAACATATTTAAAGACAAAACTAGAGGCTTTTGTGATTCAGCTATGCAATGTTTTCACTTAGGCACCTGAATTAGCTGTCAATAACTTTCGATCAAAAAGGTTCCTCAATTCTTAACAAGGATCAGAATAACCAGGGTCTTTAATTTGTAGTTAGACCAATCAAATATTGGGCCATTCATAACTCTAATATGGTTCTTGAGGTAACGCTAGAAACTGGTTTGAATGGCTGTAAAACAACTGTAAGAGTTGCAAAGATGAAATTCCTTGTAATCTTATTGTTCCTTCAAAAACTGTACGCATGACATTTTCAACCTGTTTTGGGTGATGACGGAAACATCTTCAAACAAAGACATGACCTTGCTTAAAGTAATGAAGGGCTCAACTACGAAAAAGGGCTAAAATACAAAAAAAAAAAAAAAAACTGTATGTGACGCTCATACCCTGAACTGAACTCTGACTGAAACCGTACAAGTTGAGACACATCATTACTATTAGAAAAAAACCTTTTCAACCGATTTTCTGTGTCAGCTGTCATAAATTTTAGAGGTAAAACAAGAAACTCAGGTTAACCCCCCACACTTTTTTTTTTCTTTTGGTTGTTGGTAGGTTTCTACAAGTTCTAGCATAGTTTTTGTATTTTAACAGTTTCTAGTTTGTGTCTAAAACAAAAATAGATAAAATGGCTTTCATATCCCTAATGGAAAGGTTACCTCACCATGGGAGTCTCCCATAACACTCGGGGTACAGCACTTTGACACAAAATACATTTGAGCATATAGCCCCTGGGAAGCCAATAAATGCACATTCTGGCGGTTGGATATTAAAAACGAGAAAAATTGCCTCAGTGAAGAGAGAACGAGAGAGAGAATCCCTCCGGATTACTATATCCATCTGTAACCTTGCATAGAGCCTTATAGGCTCCTCTGGCAACATGTTAATTGATAAGAAAAGATGAACATGAGAGCGAGGAGAGCTGTTTCAATCAACAGTGGCGACATAGGTGAAGAAAACAAAGAGTGGGGGATGTTTGCATTTCTCTGAATATTATGAAAGCCAAACAAAAAAACCATCCATCACAGCTAGAAAAGGCCTCGTTTTGGGTTGAAAGGTCAAAGCGCTGATTTATGTTAGAAGGTTTTTCTGGTCCCAGGGGAAAAATTTGTCCAGACCCAGAGTGCGACAGGATGAGGGGGTAAGTCATTGCATTTGTCTGGTAGAACTCCAGTCTGAGGGTGGTGACTATACAACATGAGAAAATAAATAAAAGGGTGAGCAAAACTTGCCCCTGAGTAACCCCTCGATTCTTCATTGTGAGTGATAGGTCTCTCTACTGCATCAAGTCTTTTAATCCACTGTTCTGCCTCGCTTATATGTCAGAGTGACAAAGTTGTGCCAGGGCATTTTCTGGGTTCTTCACAGCTTCTTGGTCAATATTTCTCATCCTGTTACTGTGGAGTAGGTGAGAATTATCTTCTGGAACAGAGACCTTGCTGTGGAGATTTTCTCACATTCAGCCGGTACACCCCCCTTACCTGATCCTCAATACAAAAAAAAGAAAACACAAAACCCTGTCCAATCCTCAAAGATTTGCAAAAAGTGTAACAGACAAAAATTGCAGGTTCAAAGGACCTGAAACAAGAGATCGTTTCTAAACTTTGTTAACCTCTAAAGAGTAACATGTTTTCAACAATTCAACAAAACATTAAACATTGTAGGGAAACTTTTAATACTAAAACAGTATATTAACTTGGTAAGATGGGTGCACACACATAAAATTTATGTGTGTGCATCGCTTTATACTTGCTGTTGCTTTGCTGCATTCAGAATGTTACCTTTTCCTTCATTTTCTTTGCAGCAATTGTCTCACATTTGTTTCATTGGGTGCAGGTTTATTTTTTCTTTTATTTCCTGCAATTTAATCGTTTTTTGTGGACATTCACCAGCAAAAAAGTATGACCGCTTCCAATCATTAAACTCATATTCATGGAAATTCTCTTATGTTGTCGTTGTTTCCACACGTTCCAACCGAGGACATTCCCTGTTCAGAAAATAAATCCCTTTATGCAGCTTACCTGACTCCTGAGTTGCTTCCTACTTTTGGGTTAATACAACCGTGTAAAGAAAGCCTTGACAACTGGTGTTTTTATAATTTTTTTATCTGTTTTGTGTGAACTATTTTTGAGTGTTCTAGGTTAACTAGGATTTAGAACTGGTCATAGTTTCATCCATTTTGACAGTACAACAACACTGCCTAAGTATCACAGAGACCATGACTGCCACATTTTACTATTGGCATTACAATCTTAAGCTGTTTCTTTGACAAATGTACCTTTTGGAATGGGGGGTCATCCAGTTTATTTCTTCGTGCAATTGTGTGTGCATACTAATATTCATTAGAGGACAAACTACTAACATGAGACCAAAATGTACCTAAAAAAAAAGTAATGATGAGAATAGAAAGTATGTGATATTAAAGCTGGAAAAAGTTTGTAAGTGCTTTCCTCGTGGTATATCACGGAGATCCTATTTAATGCAGAAAATAATTACAAAACATGCTATGTTAACAGATGCTGGTGTGCTCAGGCTGATTTTAAAATTAACGAGCCTTAAAATTTTAATTCCAAACCTGATGTTAATCTCCCAACGTTGTGCTATCTCTGAGTGTAACCAAGCGCTGATAGCGTGGCAGTAAAGACGTGCGTGGAAGCAGTGTGACAGAACTCTCTTGCAACTACCCAGGATATATTAACCCAGAAAGGAGGTTTTAATGAAGCTCTGATGCCCTAATGAAGGATTTTCACACACAGACACACACACACACACGCACACCTTTTTTTTACATGCTCAACGAGAGGCGCTCTGAATTCAGATGTGCGATGATACTGTAACTCCATCAGAAAGAGCTCCCTTTTAAGGATTTCTCCCCGTGTCAAAAGCCTCCTCCTCCACTTGCAGTGCCTTCTGTCTGACGGGGGTGGGGAGGATGCTTGTGGTTATGGGGCAAGTTGTGCCTAATCAGCATTTCAAAGCCGCTCCACTGTCAATTATCTGAAGCTGCGCTCCCTCCGCGAGTTTCGTTTGACTGCAGACATCCAGGGTCAATGTGTGTGACGTCTACGGATGACATCATCCCCACAAGGAGTCGGGTACAGAAACAAAACAAAGACGGTTCGGTTTCAACATGCTTTCTGTCTGTTTTATTTTTTTTTGTGTGAAACTGTACTCACATTCCCTATTTACTACAAAGAAATGTCCTGGGTCAAATGATCACCCAGGGAGGCATCCATGTGTGGAATACAATTTAAAATTCAATCACACCCTGTGAAGCTATGTTTTATCTCTTTTCCATTAGCTCCAGATGTCATACCAATACCATATGTAAAACTGCTTTGCATTTGTTATGCACACAGAAGGGACAGTCTGTGTGCTTAGCTGGCAGACGGTAGCATAATTCACTATTCACCCCATTGACTACTGAATATGAAACATGCGTTCCATATCAAGCCACTTCTGTCACCGGGCCAATGGAGTGGAGCAGCCACAGTGGAGTTTTCTCCGGACTTATAAAGAGACACACTTTATGGTTTTAAACAGAGATATTAAGGCAGTAGATCTCATACATTAGAGTCATGGGAGTGCTGGAACCCCTCAGTCATTTCTATGCTAAGTTTCTTTTCCCTCACAGTTTGCTGCAGATTACCTCTTCCTATAGAACGGGCTCCAAAAAATGTTTTGCTCATTAAAAGCAAGATGTGAGGAAAGCCAGACAGGGTGTAGCAGCGCAGAGCGAAATCATCCCAGTCTGATTCTGGGAAGGTAGTTATGACATATGTTGAAAACCAAATAGGCATCATGGCTTCGTGCCGTGAAGGCTTAAGTTTATTTGCGCAAACATTTGTTTTCAGTTGAAAGCTGCACTGCGAAAAAAAAAAGCACATTTACTCATAAATATATACTTTCACTGATCACTTGTGCAGCACCTTGCACAAACAGTCATAAATCTTGAATGTTTACAAATCTGTCAAACCCATAAAGTTTTTTATTCATGTGGATAATACCATAAATTACACATATTACTTACTGATAAATAAAGAATAACACGAAATAGCCCACAGGTGTGAAGTCTAAGGAAAATGATTCAGAGTTTAAAACACTGTTTGCTTTAAGACATCTAAAAGGTGTGGAGTTAATTTATATATATATTTTTAGTTACCCCTAAAAACATTCAATGAACCACACGTCTCCTAATCAGCAAACATATTCCAGCTGGGTGTCAGTTAATGTGACGTTAGAGAACAAACAGCATCAGGATGACTTTAGAACACAGAAGTCAGGTCAAAGGGAAGGGTCTTGTAAAACCTTTGTGCAGATTAGGTTAAAGAATATTTGAAGAGTACAAGCTGCAAACCTTAGTCCACTAAAACACCGGATCCGACATGACATCTGATCCACTGGAAATTAGTGTCAGATATTATATGCAACACTTACAATATATGTCAAGGTTATTGGCTTTTTTTTTTTGGGCATACATTGCAGCAATTTCATGAAAATGTCATGAATAAGACAGGAATACTAACGAAAACTGTCCAATTGCAACATAAACAGATCAATAATACAGTAACTGCCATACAGTAATAATACTATATTATGCTTATGTATATCAGCCAGGCTCATGGCTTGGGCCTGTCTGATTTAGAGACTGAACATTTGAAATGTGAGATTGACCCTCTAGCAGGTCAACTACTGACCTACAAGCAGAGCTGGAGAGAAGCGATATGGATAAAAGCATATTAATGTGTTTGTTGGACCCAGTCAAAGTTCAGAGGTAATTCCGAATAGAGATATTTGGCAGGACTTGATTACTATAAGACTTTCTTCATCAAATCTGACTGAACTTTAGTGTTTTATTGAATAATAATCCAAAAACAATTGTGGTTGCAACAAATAAAACGTAAAACAATCGGTTTACTTTTTTAGGGTCAGAATGTTATCTTCTCTTAATGTTGATAAAACTGTTCTCCTCTTTAAAAAATGAAAGTTTTGTATGGTTTTGCTTTAAAGAGAAGTTATTTTGAAAGAGCAGAAGAAGAATATATTCACATTTGAGAATGTGGTTGTGTAAAAGGAGTAAAGTTATTTCTCTTAATTTAAGTAAACATAATATGACTTAAACTGCTTTATTTATGTGCTTATTATTGACTACAGTCCAAATTTCTGTTCTGTAACTGTCAATAGCTTCCCTTTTCTTTTTAGTGGGTCCATTGCAGTTCTCAAGGGTCAAGATCCCTGGACAAGCTTTGCTTCTTAAAGGTCACTGAACATATACTGTAGACTGTATGTAGCAGTATGTCAAAGCTGGAATGTAAAAGATTGAACACAATCAAAGCTGACCTCCATCAATCTAAATCCTGTCATTAATCTGAGGTTGGGTCATGATAGCAAGAGGCTACGCATTGATTATCCTTTTTCTAGGTGGCGCCCTTCCATTTTCAAATGTTATATACGGTCCCTCCTTTCCATTCTTGGCATGCTCTGAAGAAGTTATCTAATCTGATCCACCGTTATCTCTACTATGAGTTTTTCCAGATGTCTTACCTTTAGTCTAAGGTTTAGAGGCTGGTTTCTTTGCTTTACATTCGGCCCTCATTTTTGTCTTCATGCCTTCCACTATGTAAGATTTACAGTTTTTTTCACTTGGGAGATCGTCCCATATTTTTATGCCAGGGAACCACATAGTCAGAGGGTCTGATTTTCAAGCAGTGCTTGTTCACACCTGATTGTAAAACATGCTAGACAGTGTTGGGAGTTTGCTTTCTGAGAGCAGCCAACTGAACCAGATCAAACCAGAGATTACAACACTGTGTTACTGAAATTGAAGACAATCCCTTTCAGCCATTTGAGAGTTTTTCATCCAGTCTCTTCATACTGGAGAGTATTTGTGACAAAGAAACAATGGAGTTAACCATTTAAGATTAAAAAGGTTCTTAAATGTAACAAAACTGGCCTTGTTGATAAAAAAAAAATACAGATTACTAAGTATATCTTACCTCCAATAAAACTCTCTATGTGTCTTTATTTATTGTAAATCCAGATCAGTTGCCTCAATTAATGCGGAAGTTGATGGCTAGTTCAAAGAACATTTTAACCATCTTAATATAACTGGATTTTTTATTTTACAAGGGAACTATAGCGTAAGAAGTTTAACATTGATATGTGATATTTATGGTCAAGAATAAGCCTAAGTAGTTCAGAGGAAATAACTAATAAAAACATTGATGTTACAAAACTGTTAAGATAAGGTTTTTAAGAAAACTGAAGTCCTCCTTCATATTGTTTTTTCATAGACTAACCATAACCATCTAATCTAAATTTACACTATATGAAATTGCTAGGTGATTTATCTATGGCATGTGGGATTTCAAGTTAGAAAATGCTCCTAAATTAGCATTTTTAGAAATTGTAATTGAAACTCTGCTTTGATCCCGGCTTTCCCCTTATGAAATGGCTTTTAGCGGCTGAATCTGGTATCGCTTGCAAGATATTGACTGCCTATATCCTTCCGACAGAAACTCTGTTCAAATAGTGTAAAATGTTCAAAAAACTTACCTGAAGATTTTCAAAGTGTCATTTCAATATTTTTTAAAGTTTTCCCTTTGTTTTATATCATTATTAACTCAAATAAACTTATGTAAATATTAATTTATATGAGTTCCTAACATTTATTTTAGGAAGAGCGTGTTATCAAAATTATTACTTTCCATCCCCAGTTTTATAATTGTTGTGATTTTTTGTTTGTCTTCCGTTACTTTTAGTTGGCTAATTCATTGTCCCATATTTCTCCTCCTACTCACATATGAAGACAGTTTGTCCTACGACTTGAACTTTTTCTACAGGTGATTAAATGTAAATGTGCCCTGGCAAAAATCTCTTTTCCTGTTGCCATGAAAAGAAATATAAAATCTCAATGACACATGGGACCATTTATTTAGCATAAATCCTGCTTAGCCTCCAAATGTGCATCCAAACTTCAGCATGCCCCGACACCAACCAAGTGATATATGGAATGCAAACTGTATTTACCATCTAAATTGCTTCTCCACAATGGCAAGATGATGACAAGGATTAATCGACCCAAGAGTTAAATCTTCCCCCCCTTTCAATATGGTGGCATATCTCAGGCCACATGATTTCAACTTAAAGGCGGCATTTGTATTCGCGGGAAGCTTCTGCTCTCGTCTGCTTTATGATATTACCACCAGGAGACTGCTAGTGGCGTCCTCGTCTCCATGTGTGGGCCCAAATTCAACTATCATCCATTTCCCCTACTATCTTTTTATCATTACACAGTCTAATAAATGTGCTGTGGGCCCTGTGATGGTGCATCATACATCAGACAAAGTGACCTGGGTCAGTGCCTCGGCAACCAACCACCAAGGTTACACTCTCTCACGCGCACTCTTTTAGCAGGCTGATAGAGAGAGAAGAAGAATATTTCTCATCTTTTGTCAGCTGGAAATATTCTCTGACAAAGTAATAACCTCTTCCACATCCCTTTTGAATGTCTAACAATGTGCCTTCTAAAGGAAGCGACAAAGGTGTACGAGCCACATGGGTTTCTCTGTGGTTATTTTGATCCAGCGGGTCGCCATTGACAGGTGCACTTCAATCGAAGCAGCAGGGTTGTTCTTCCAACTGGGGCTGCTTTATGCCGAGTTATGAGATGATTCTTCAGACGCCCACATCAAACGCAAACACCACAATATCACAGTGTTACGGAACTTGAAAGTGTGTGAAAGCGTGTGTGTGTGAAAATGTCAGTGCAACCCGCGCTCTCTAATGCAGATGAAGGGTGGAAGAATTTTCAAACAGGAGTCTGGCCAGGACATTTTGGTGTGGCGCTGCGCCTTGGCAGGATACACAGACGGGCAACACACACAGCTGGCCATTTCAGCGTAAGATTGTGTGATTCTTCAACACATGCGATCCGGGATTGGTGGCGCATGTCCGGCTGTCTCCCAGCGATCACTCATCTGAGGTGAGAAAATCAGTGGTGTCCTCAGAATCTCAGCACAGTGATTGGAGCCAGATTGGAACAAGGCCTCCAAATCAGAGGGACATGCTCAGCTCGATTGGTGAGTTGAGGGAAACCTATTATAGCCCGGGATTAAGTATCCCACACATCCTGTTATCTCTTTCTCATAAAAATTGTGGAGTTTCATGACAGAGCCCTGCAAAGACCAGTCATCCGACTAGCAACGCTGATATTGGACAGCTTGATGTGTCCATGTCCCCCTTTCATTTTGGAGGATACTGAGATATTGGACTGTCCTGTATTATGTATGTGATTAAAGGTAAGAGTCTATCACTCCTATGGGAAACAGTAATAAGCGAACATTAATGAAGAAACAACCCAAAGAAAAGATGTATTTACCAAAGACCACCAAGACCCAATAAACAACAGGCTCTTTGAACAATCGGCCTCTGTATTCTTCCAGTGCAGTAAACAGAAGCGCAAAGCCCTTATAAATGTCCAAACCTTGGTTTAACAATGACCCTGTTAACTTTTATAGATGCGTGTAAGATCGCGTCCAGTAAAATACGATAAAGTAAACTAGTGCGGGGCTTAACTGACCCTGACAAAAGAGACATGTCTTCAGAGAGGCCACCATTTATGGGAGAAGCGCGAGTCAAGGTCGAGCGCTTTAGTTAAGGTGGGTACAAGTATCAAGATGGTAAAAATCCAAGAGAAACATACAGTCTAAAATGTAAGCAGCACTACTGAACTGTACAGAAAATCAAAATGCCCTTTTCTCCTGCTGAAGAAAAAGCCAGAATCCCTGTTTTAAAACATGTTATAAGGCACATATTTGCATGGTTTCCACATGTTCTCAGACACAGATGTTAAGCTGTGGGAATTTTCTCCTTGGACTGTCTTATTTACATTTTGACTTTGAGGACATAAAAGCTGGTTGGCACAGATTACCCAGAGCACCAAGAAAGTATGTAAGAGTTAATAGCTGTCCAACTGATGATTGCCAGGACTTAAAGTCAAGGGAACTTCTTAAATCAGCAGACTTTCTGGAATTAATGTTTAAATGTTACACCCACACACACAACAAAAAAAAGTGCAGAAATATCTGGTTCACATTAAAATCAGGTTCAGATTTAAAGTTATGTTCTGCATATTATCCATAATTTATACAGTAATTAATTATCAACAGTAATTTCCTTACCTATGACAGAAAGATGTATCTAAAAAAAGTTTGTCAAACATCACAAGCTAGCCTTATTTAAGAATCCCCCTTAAACCAAAATATAAAGTCTCTCATTTAAGGTCTTGTTAGTATTTGAAGGTAGTTTTTCTTTCAGCTGATCATTTTATAGTAGAATATGAAGGGGGAAAAAATCACGGCATATGGGTAACCATGGCAAAGGGTAGAAATTGGATGAATAGTTAAAAATGATTAATTGAACCTGAGATAGAACGTGTTTATATTTGTGTTATTTGATATTCTTTTTAACCATCTCCTTGGAAGACTTATCTTATTAGCTGCTTTGAGAGTCTAAAGCATAATCTAGCATCTGAGATTTACCCATAACAGAACCTGGTCGGGTTGAATTAACCCAGGAAAATAAGCAGGAAAATAGCAAAAATTGTTAAAATTGTTCTTAACCCTGGAATTTTTCCAATGCAAGCTGAGGGAAGACAGTGTCATTGAACTTGTGGTGAAATAGTGCCAACTGTGAGAAAGTCTTCCACAACAATAAAGTATTAAAAAGGTAATTCACCCACCAATATGTGTTGTTTTGTTTGTTTGTTTTCAAGTAACACACTTATGGTAAAAGAACAAACAGTTGTAGATATATTTTGTCATATTTTAGCAGACATCAATCTCTCTCCCTGCCTTCTTTTTTTTTGGAACATGTTGTGAGCTTGTTACGATCCCTGTTGTACATCACATGTATGCTTACATTAGCAGCTAAAAGCGTTCCCAGGTGTAACTGAAAAAATGCAAAGATGCGTAGTAAATATTTGCCCTGTCAAATCCTGATTTACAGGTGGGTGACTCTTGTATTTGTGAGCGCAGGTGCTGGCGGGTAGAGTGTGTGAAAACGCCTGTGGTCATTTTTCATCTCTCAGATAAGCTTGTGTTTGTTGGAGCGTGCATGTGTGTGCATGCGGGACTGTGAGAATTTCTTACTTGCCCCTCGCCAATCCAACATCGCTTTTGTTAGTCATTACCTTTAATCTTTGATTACTATGCAGAGATTTCTTTTTATTTTACTTAATCCTCAAGGGTGAGTTATTGAATGTTATTATTTTCCTCCTGTGTCTTCTCCAAGCACATGGCTAACTAGTGCCAAAAACTGTTAATAACTTAATTAGGGAGATAAGAAAAAACTGCCAGGAACCGAACGGTCAATGATTAATATAAAGCCGGAGAAGACTACTTTTTTTCTTTCTTTTTTTTATCCTTCACGCTTTGGATTTGGCTTTAAATCATGTCTCGGCTACACGAACACACATAAACACATTCACACATTCCAACTTGCTAATATAAACTCAGATCTCTATCCCCGTCTTCACTGTACCTCCCATTTTTCCACTTTTGTCTCTAGCCATTAACATTTAGCTGAGGGACGATACATGAATTATAGCAACTGTAGATTCATCATGTTCGTTTTCCTCCCTCTTTCTCTTCCTTCATGAATTATGGAGACCCTCCCATGGCGCATTTAGTTGAGCCACTAGTAAATTAAATGCAGTGTGCTGCCGTGCCACACAGGAGCAAACAGGCCCGACAGGGATATATTGGATTGCGCTGTTGTGGCCAAAACATTTATTCCCACCCCCTTTTAGTCTTTCCAGGCCCCCCACAACCTTCCTAGAAAGATACATCATGCCAGCTACTTTAAATGGAATCATGTGAAAATATATGTGGTTGCAATCAGTAAAAATAAGCCTAAATACAGAATCCTTAAAAAAAACTTGTTAAAGTAACGATTGAGCATGTTGTATTGTGAAAATTACGCGAGACTATACCGTTGAATAGTTTTTACATTCTAACATCAACTATTTGACCAAGTAGCAAAACAGGGGCTATGAAGGACTTTTAACTACTACTTTTCAGATATTGAGGTTATATCCATCTCAGCTTATGGAGCACAGGCTTCATCGCTCCAAATTTCTCTCCTGAGGCAGGCACGAATGGGGTGCCGGCCCCCTCTCACCCCCCTGATTTATGGTGTTATAGTAGTAAAATGGCAGACTAGGATAACATGGGTGGTAATAAATGACTTTAAGACAGCGACTAGCAGCTGTTAATGCTACAGCTATTAGACTGAAAAATGAAGGGCACCGGTGATTCCGTCAGATTTATACATTTTCACTGCACCGCGCATTAGTGCATGTCATCCTAAAGTGGCAATCCATATGTGAGTATTAATCGGCTGCCGCGGCCAAAAGGTTCGCGAGCAAATCTGAGAGTGAACTGCACCAGGAGATATCATATTTCATAGACAAGAATGGTTCCCCAAATATTTATGTTTCGAAATGTTTTAGACTCTTCAAGACACATTTCCGATTATCCAATTAGACACATGAGCAGTAAACAACTGAATTCAATCACAATTTAGCCAAGTTGAGAAAGTTTCAGTCTGAGCTGAATCTGATCCGTTACAAAATCTAAGGATAATGCAAGACATTGGTGAATTTCACAATCATAGGTTGTTAAACAGAGAAGACAGGTTCAAATGCCAAAAAGGGGCTGTAATAAAAGCTGCCCACATGCCAAAAAATTAAAAATAATTATATTTTTATCCAATAATGTAGCTGATCCACAAAGTCAGGATTAAGCTGAGAAATTAAACAGATGAAGACTCAAAAAGCACTTTCATCTTTTATATTCCGAACCCGTTGTAAAGACGAGTTGACAGTAATACAAAAATATTAATGGGTAAAGTTCATATACATATGTTACATAATGTTTCATTAGAAGGGTTTGAATTCAAGACAATGTAATGTTGAAAAAAACAGTACATCCAGGTTTCACCCGAAAAATCTTACCACCAGCGCTATACTGATTTACACCCGTCAATCAATTAAAATCAGTTTACTCTAACACTCACTTTAATTACAATTGCTTGACCTATTGCCCAACATAAAGTAGGTAACTGTGTTATATAAACCCAATCTAGTGATTGGGTTTATATAATTTGCTTTTGTAGTGTCTTGGTTCTGAACATTCATTAATATTCGGAAATTTGTGAGTCCAGTTTGAATCATGAAATTTGCTTTAGTTTGTATTGTGAGGGTACCTTTTCAGTTTTTAAGTCCAGAAATTTCTGAGGTATTGGATTTAGTTTTACTTTAGATCACAATACAATATAGAGATTTCATCGAGTATAGATCTCCAGCAACCACACCTGGCCTGGCGTTCTGTTAGCTGAAACAGCTTCTTGGATGAGAAAATTAGCTGAGATGCTTCCAGTGACGTTCTACAACTGCTGCTATAAACTCTATTATTTCAGTATCCTGTGCTTCTAATTTAGTTTTCATTCTTTTCAAACCTTCAGTCAGTCGTGGCAGATGGCTGCTTGTACTGAGCCAGGTTCTGCTGGAGGTTTCTTCCTGTTAAAGGGGAGTTTTTCCTCTCCACTGTCGCTGCATGCATGCTCAGTATGAGGGATTGCTGTAAAGTCAACGACAACACAAGCCATTGTTTCTGTCTTTTGATTCCAGAGGAGTGAATGCTGCAAGTCAATGACTCGATGCAATCTGCTGGAGTTCCTTAGATTGGAAACTTTTTCAAATTGATTTGTGATGTATCTTTGATTTTAATTGATTTTCTTGTAAAGTGCCTTGAGACGACATCTGTTGTAAATTGATTCTATATAAATAAACTGGTTCTTGATTCTTCTTGATTCTAGCCAAGTTCAGGAACTCACGAAATAAACTGTACCTTTTATTGAGTGGATTCCTTGAGCTGGGAAACCATTATTGTAATGTCATTGCAGGTTCATCTCCTGGACTTGAATTCAGGATGTATCTGTCAACCGGAATTACTCTGGAATTACTTTCCCCAATCAGGACAAGAAGGGGATCTTAGCCAAAGTGTTTTTGGATCTGTAATATCATCTGAGTGGTATGACTTGCACTTTGTATAATGTATGATTCCTAGTGAGCTTAATAGTCAGTCGTAAAAAAAAAACACAAAATAAACACACTATTAGCTTGACTCTTTTGAAAAAGCAGCGTCATTAAATATAATTACACCCCAGCTGCAAAATTTGGTATCGTCACAGCTCACATCACTGCAATATCGATTGATGTAAAATAAAACCCAACAAATACAAATTATTTACTGGCAGAATGCAGTATTAGTTGCCCTATTTACATTTAGCAGATAACTCAACTCGATTATGACTCAGTCTTTGAAGACATTGATTGCTTGCTGGCAAAAATGTACATACCACAATCAGTAATAACTGTCAACACATCAGGGTTATATTTGTCAGAATTTCAAAAGGGAATCCAGCACAAATAAGAGCCAGTTTAATTTGTTTATTGATTCTTTTTACAGCGAGCTGACTTTGCTTAATTAAAGTACAGGAGTAACCTGCATCCTCGCATGAAGAGGCCATCTTTATTCTTTACTCTATAAGGAAACGCTCTGTGATATGTTACATCCACAAAAATATACCATTGTGGTTTCATGGAAAAAGAAAAAGAATGCATTACCTGAATAAATGGGGAGCATCTGTGAAACCAGGTTAACTAAAATGTCTTTCCACAGAATCTCCAAGTGATGTGAATAAAAAAGGTCTGTTAATCTACAACATTTCATTGTAGCTCTGCCTGCTAGTTAAGAATTAATGTTCTCTTATTAGGTGATTTTCCTTCAGAATCTTTCATCTTTTTCAAATTCTAATACATTTTCTTCTTCACTGCTCTTTCTGCTGCTGATGAAATATCTTGCCTTACCATGCTGCTACCACTGTGTTTTACAGTGGTAATAGGAAAATCAGAGTGAGTAATGTAGCATTTTGCTTGCATGCCAAAAAGTTCTACCTTAGTATCATGGGACCAGAGACCTATCTTCCAAATGTTTCTGTGTCCTTAAAATGGTGGGTTCACTGATCCTGAAAACCTTTAAGGTCTTCATACAACAACTAGATTTATACTCAGATTATGTACACACAGTTGGACTGTTTTTTGATTAGCTGATTTTTCAAAGCAAGTGGTTGCTTTGTATTTTAGTAGAGTAGAATACAAAGGATGTGGAATAAAATCCAAGGTACAGTGCTTGCTCCCTTGATACTGCAATCTGACTTTTTGCCTGACAGGCTCCAAACAAAGACTGATGACCCAACTCACTCAATCAAATATTCACATGAAGGTATTTGAGTTAATACAAAACTGCCCCAGCTGTTTGAGAAATTAATTTCAACGTGTTCTGACTGGAGCATAGAGTCCATTATCTGCCAACTAATCCAGGAACAGTAGGTACAGCATCCTAAGCAGAAAAAATACTCTTCTCTGTGAGATTTGCCTGAAACACCTCACCAGGAAGGGATCGAGAAGGCATTTTAATAAGCTAACTAAGACACTGATCATATCTTCTTGGAACTTCTCAACCTCTAAGGCTCAGTCTCCTTCCCCATCATAAAGGTCATAACCGAGAATCAGACCTCCAAGGTTGCTGTCTTTGTCCACTGCTTGTCCAACATAGCACCTGACCCCTTCACCCTTTTCCTATGAGTGTTAAACCCATGCGGCATGTCACATATTACTGCATTTACTGATGCAAAAATGTTAAAAGTCACACATCGGGCCGTATTGCACTCAGGTATGTTTCATCAGATCCTATACACTTTGGAGAGGATTTGAGAAAATATAGAGACAGCACAGCAGTAAAGCAAAAAGAAGATACGTAGGTTTTGCTTTACAAGCCAAGGGCAATTAACAGCTTGATTGAGCATAGCTATAACAAATACCATCCAGTCACCTCCCTATTTGCCCATTTCCAGATGACTGAGCCACAATTCTTTTTCAGTGTTGCAAGGGGACACAAAGGACCAACAGCAAATGTAAGGGGCACTTTGATCTCAATGGGTTGATCCTGATGCCAGTTGGTTCCATCTCCATTATTCCATGAGAGACTTCTTACAATGTGATAAGTTACAGGAAGCTGTGCACCTTAAAAATGGCCTTCTGTTAACTCTGGCCATAATCGAGTTCTGACATTTTAACTGCAGCAAAACCTGATAATAATTCTCAGTTTCCTGTCTTCTAAAAGCATGCATGTATATCTGACAAGTATCTATTTGGATGTGAATGGCTACAGAAGAAGAAAAGCTTTGATGCTCAGAAAACACAGATATCCTTATTGATGAAGCAAAAAAGTGTTTTCTTTCAAAGTCCTTTCACAGGGCAGATATTGCAGAGATGAGACAGTATTATGAATTGATTAAAGGCTGTCAGAGTTGGTAAAGTAGACTGGACATTTGTAAAAACAGTCTTTGAGAGAGACCTATAAAAGCTTGTGGCCTTTCATCTAAGCATCAACGTCGTGTCCACTGCTGAAAAATAATGACTTTGCCTTCCGTTTTGATGAGCACTTTTAAGTGGACTCTATTATGACCTAAATGTATATATGTATTGTTGTATTTTTTCAGCAGTAGACAAAGCACAGCCTTTCTTGTCTGCTATCAAAAGAGTGAGGGATATTTTTCTCTAAAAGGACATATGACACTTTAACTTGATAGGGAACATGTCTCTTATGAATTGTGTGATACAAATGAATATTTATGGGAGTTACAGCATGTGCGGTAATTACATTACAGATGGGAAGAATGGATGCCAGTCATTGCATATATTTTCATGTACAAATGTCCTATTGTAGTTGAGCTATAAAAAAGCTTCCTTGATATGATGTCCTACAAATCATCTTGGTAAGCAAAGTAAGGGCTTTACTCTGAACCAGGAGAACTGTCACTGATTTTTTTACTCTGTTTTCCACTTTAGTTTAAGGAAAAGTATGACCCAGTGGTGGGCTCTCCTTGAGTAGCACCCATTGTGTAATTTCACAGAATAATATTGGTTTTTATGTGGATCACTGCTGATGATGCTCACACAAGAGGAGAATCATTGCGGGCAAACTCCCCTCTAATATGCGTATTATTTTATAATGATGCCAAGTGCTCAATTTCACAGTGGTGGCATGAATTTGTAATTACCACATATGGATTTCCCTGTGTCTTTCAATTGCAGGAGGAACATACTGTACCCACTAGCACCTCGGGTCCAATAACCAGATGTGGAATAGTCTCCAGCTTGCCTGCAGCATCCCTCCCAAATGAGCTTTAGTCGGCTCCGACGGGAAGTGTTTTCCAGTTAGCTATCTTACATGGATCAATACTCCACCTTCTCCCATAATGCTCAGAGAAACCCAAACTTTTAATGAAGGACTTTTGTTGCCGTGGTCTGCAAGCGCTGTAATGCATGTGGTCAATATGAGAGCGGATCTGTTGGAAAAGAGAGAGAGAAAGAAAGCAAGAGTCAAAGAAAGCGGGGATGGCATTGTTCAATAATAAGCACTAACACTGTCGTGGAGTGGACCTGACCCAGATTTGCTTTACCTCAAACTGTCTAACTAGCAAATTGCAGATTTTCAGCTTGATAAAGTGCTCTATTTTCTTAATCCTTTCTGAGGGATGAAGCACATTATCCCAGGCCACAGTTTTGTCAAACTCAGATTCAATTCTTGAAAAGGGTAATGGCTAAGCCTGCAAAAGAAGAACAAACAAGGGAAAAAGAGATTGAGGATGAGGCCTTTCTGATCACAAATAGGCTAATATCTGAGGTACAGGTCTGGATGTTTCCTGATGACCTTTGTCAGAAAAGAGCTGATTAGACAGAAGGCAGAGTCGATGTGTTTGGCAGAGGATGCTATTCTCAAAGATGAAGGCCAACTCCATAAATCTCATTACTGCTAAACTTCCTCCATCAACAGTATTTCAGAAGCTGAAATTACACAAACAGCTAAATTTTACCTGTATTGCATTTTTAATATGTTAATTAGCTTGGTTGGTCACTACCACTGTAGCACTTTTGGGTGTTCTTCTTCTCTTTGCTTTGTAATTAACTAGGTACTCCTAATTCGTCCTAAAGTTCAAAAGCATTTGTGATTTGGTCTCTCACAGCTTTAGCAAGGAGATGCGCTTTTGTATTGAAAGCATGGTACTAAGTGTTTCTGTGTATTCTGAAAAGGTACTGAGAGTAACATTCTTGCAGTATGAAAGAAATCAAATTTCAATATCAGACATGGGTTAAATGGTACAATTATAATATGAGACAAGGAGAAATGTAAATAAATGTAAATACTAGAATGTATAGTGAAAACTACATTTTCTGTTTGTGTTTACAAATAGAGTAAAGGTTTCACAAATCACCAGACATAATTGAGAGTAACTTATCTGTGTAGAACATTCCAGGCCTGGGTTAACTCAATGCATACCATCTTCTAAAACATGTTGTGCTGAGGTTACATCAGTCTAAGTATTTTAGTAACAGATAAACATAGCAAAGATTAATAAAACATTTTTTTAAATTAAATTAAACTACAGGGATAGTTAAGTACCAAAAAGAGGGTGCAGCCCAATGCCATTTTACATGGTGTAGTCCGGAAGTTCAACATTGGTATATGTAATAAAAACCAAATTTGTTGGGAACACTTGCTATAGGCTTCACAACACCTGAGATACAAATACAAGACTGACATGAATGTAGAAAGTCAAATCAGGTTAGAAAGGCTTTGTCACTATAAGCAGTTTGTTTTTACTTCTTTTTTTATAATTTAAACAGACATTTGATATCAGCTTAATTTATCATCTTTGGAGTGTTTCGCTACATTTAGCCCCCCCAAAAAAACAACCCAAAGCCATAATAAAGGCTACATTTAAAGCCTCACAGATGCTACTTGCGTCTGTAGTCCATAGTCAGACAAATGGAAGGAAAAACTCACCGTGTCATCAAGTAACAGAGATTAACTCAGCACACCTTGGAGAGTATTCTGTTCCGGAGAATAAATGAGGAATTAACAGCTCCTTCAGACAAGGTTCCCCATCATGGTAAATGTTAAGCTGAGTTTAATGCAGCCAGGTTGATACATTTTGCAGGTCTTATCGCATTAAAAAGAGATTTAAACTGGCTTTTGCTGATCAACCTGCAGGAAGTCTTTGTTCACAAGCCCATGATTTATTCAGAGGCATCGCACTTGGAACGTTACTATTTTCTCTCCGTGTTATGGCCTCACGTAGTTCGGAAGGTTTAATTTGTGTTGAGAAATACCATCTGGCTCAGGCAGTGAGAACTCTGTCAGAAAGAAAGGAGGGAGAGAGCGGAGTTGGTCAAAGGGGAATAAAAAATATGAGGAGGTAAAGCATCTATCTTTTGACCTCAAAGGGCAAAAAAAATGACCTACAGTGTTATTAGTATCATTCAGGAGTCATTGCTCACTTTTTGGGATTAGAAAAGCAGAAAATAACACATGCTCAGTGATTTGTAAAGGACATTCTATGTCAAAAGCTTGCCTACTGCCGGAGATATACAGATGGGTGACAAATGGAGCAAAGGACAGAACGCTTGACCTCTACAGTGACGGGAACTGGCCCGGATATGCTTTGGGCAAATTTCATTGGCAAAGTTTGGATTTTCTTGTCCTCTTTGTGGGAAAGGTCACTGTAAATCAATGCGAAGTTGTTCTGAGTCATCATCTTTATTCAGACTAAACCTTTCTGTTCTGATATCTCATAGTCATTTTTCCAGTATGACCATGCCTCTATTGAGAGGCGAAGGGGTCACTGACTGATGGCGATGAAGCTGTAAGGTCTTTACAGGAAATAAATCCTAAATGAAAAATTGCATTAGGTTTGATAGATATGCATATGTAAAAAGAATTACACTAAAGGTAGACTTGGGTTAGTATGGGTTCTCATTGTATGATAACCTCAAGTAAAATGTGATGTTATAAAATTTGTTGAACAGTTTTGAGCAAGATGTACATTAGAACACTCATTGCCACAATGATCGGTACATATATTGGAATACAACCCTGCTACATAAAAAAAAGTTTTATTTTGAAATAAAGTTTTAATGCAAAAACATGATATGCTTTAGCTATTGTATGTATTGATGTATATACCAAAATAGCGGGAGAATAAAAAATAAATGAATCTGATTTTTTTCATAAAACTTTCCTTTGCTGAAGAAAGAAAGTGTCATCCTACTGTGAGTGTAAAGAGGGGGGAAATCGGATAATTTGGCTTTAGAGGTGTATCTCTGTTCTAGCTGATTGTAGTTCTACATACAACTCCCACTAAAAATGCTTATACCTTTCGGATGAATTGATCTGTTACAGTAAATTAAATATCTAAACTTTTACAATATGTTATTATGTTTGCCAAAAAAAACCATGCTACCATTCTGAAGCACAGAAATTTACAATCTAAAACAATGATTGAACAAACTGCAAGAGCGAATAAATTTGTTTCTCTCCCAGGCTTGTAAAAACTGAATGATATTCTGTTCTTCAAGCCCCGGTTTAGGAATTAGTTGTAGCTTTTTCTTTTTCACTTCTTCTACCCTGAAGATGAGTAAAATAAGTAAGTTCTCTTTTTTACAGAGTATGTTTCGGTTTTCAGAGTGGACTGATGAATCGCAGCCAATATGGCGGACTGGTACGGGGTGCAGCCTCTGCCAACTTTAGCTTGAAACAGTGAGGTTGCTGAGGAAACAGCAAGCAACTTAAATTGCGTTTCTCTTCATTTGTTAAAATACGCTACATTTTAAAATCTGAACTTTAACTATTGATGCTTTTTAAACATTTTGAATATATTCATAAAAGAAAATCCTAAATCAAAGTGTTCTAGTGTTCAAGCAGCACTTCAAAAGCTTTATTGTAGTCTTTCCTTTAATTTGTATGAGATCCATTGTTCTGCTACCATTATGTAAGTCACAATAAATGTGTAACTGTCAGACCAAAATAATTATAGATAGCTGTATGAGGTAAAGAGGGTAGTCCAAATTGCCATTACAAAAGTCTGAACTGCAATTTGAACCCACACATACAGAGTACATCACTCTCCTGTCGGTCTTCAAAGCCTTAGGTGATGTAAGGTAGCTCCTTTTACGGGGCCTAACTGTTATTACACTTTGCTTTGTAGCCTGCCAGCATTTCATGTAAACCACACTTGTCCTTGCTGATGTACTCGGCTTTTTTTGTGGTGTACAAAAAAAAAAGTGACAAATGTCCTCAAGTCCAAAAGGGAGCCATTATCTACTGCTTCTTATGCGATGCAACATCCATCTTTTTACTACTACATTATGTGTTCTCTCATGAAACTTGTTTGAGTGAGGAATGATGAATGGCTTTCAACACAAAATAGATGGGCTGAAATGCGGCAAGGACAAACAATGAGGTGCTTGCTGGTAAATCTGAATCTTTAATCTTGGCCTGTGTTCATGGGACATTACAATCCATCACATGTTCCCCCACTGGGAGTCATTGATTATGAAAACTACATTATTGGTATCGGAACAACAATGTCCATGATTTTACACATAAATATAAACCTGTAGCGAAAGAAAAAGGCTTTTATAGAAGCAGTGTGAAGGTTTGCATAACTCAGCAGCTCATGTGTTGAACGTGTAAAGGGAAATCTGTTATGGTCACAATGAAATATGTCAACATTAAAAGCCTTTTCTACGTGGCTCACATTTCCCTTGGTGAACAAACAGGATAAATCATGCGATATTGAATGCCTAATTGTATTTCACCTCACTCTTTTACAGACTCAACAGAGAGCTAAATACCATGTCCTTATAGGTCACATTGCTATATTTGGAAATGCACATCGCTTTTACAGATCAACTCAAGCATGTGAGAATCTCGTCTTTCCCTTCGATCACCTCTGTTTTCCCCTTTCCTCCTGAGTGATACCGTGTCTTCTGCTTCACTGCACAGGGTAACGGAGAGTTGAGACCGAGTTCAATCAATGCCCTGAATTACCAGACGAAGGACGATGGAGCGACCCATTACTAAGACTGACCTACTTAAGGTCTGGCCATAACAGTCAAACAAAGTGGGGTTCTTGCCAGCCTTTAAAAGCCATGTTTTCAGACAAAAACAAGTTTCCTCATTACTGATCTGTCTGATTTGGAACAGAGTGAATTTCTAAATCCTCAGCTATGGAAAACCTGACTGTCAGCCGGATCAAACTACTGCTTGGACTTTAGAATACATAAAAAAAGCTTCTTTTCCTCACATTCATCAATATTGTTGCTACTCTACTGTTGTGGCGTTATGAGTAAATAGCAAATAATAGATTGGCAAGTGGAAGAAGAAACCTTCTGGGTTGTTTCACAAATCCACTGAGATATGACCTGTATATGATCATTGTTATGTGGAAGGAAACTGTAGTAATACAGCTAGAAAGAACAGTACCTAAATGACTGTTCAGTATTGTTTGAGCACTGGTGCCTATGCCAGCATTAAATGTGCAAAGGGTATAGGAAATCTTCCACATGTCAATGTATCGGTCATGGATACACAATATGCTAATATCTACTGTAAAACCCAAAAACTATTTTAACATGCCAAATTTCCTAACATTCATGCTTTTGAATTGTGTTAGTTAAACAGGTAATGGAAACAAATTCAGTTTTTTTTTTTAATAGTTAAACAGTATTTTACTTCATATGATCATGATCCAGCCTAGATCTAAAACAGAAATTGAAATGCTAGTCAACATGATAAGGAACTCCCCCTTTGGGTGGTTAGCCATTGTCATAGTTGAGAGCAACACAAACTGCATTTCCACCGCCAATTTTAAAGGTAAAGGTTTTGTCTAGCTACTTAATATCTTTGCAATGTCTACATTCCAGCAAAACAGCTTAAACCCCTGAAATGCTGCCTAATTATTGTGCTATATGTTTTCAGACAGAAGGAGACGGTCAAATTGTTGTTTTTGAACTTTGCACTGCAATAAGACGCTAACCAGCAGTATTGCTGCAAAATTTAACCACTCGTGTCGTTTTTTTCACAAGTCATTACATGCTATGGCATCGACACCAGTGGGAGGTTTCCAAACTGATAATCGTTGACACATATGGGCTGAAGAACAATCTTTCTTTATTGAATAAGAAGATTCATTTAGGGAGGTATGAGGACATTTTGAAACTTCATGGCGTCCATGAATCCCCAGTGATTGAGAGGTATTCACATGTTTAATTGGTTGTTTATGCAACCGCCTTCCAGCAGGGGTTGGAAAGGTGGCTTAGCTCATGTTGTGTTAAAGCCCAGTTTGAATTTACTACAGAATTTCTACTTATCATTAGAAAAAAGGGTAACACTGCGACTCCCTGCTACTTAGTTTTGCAGATTTGCTAAGTGCAGTTGTAGAACTGGATTAAGGTCAGATACATCTGGCTTGGCAAGATTGGCACATGTCACAAGCAAACCAATGCTTTCTTTTTAAATCAGTGTTTCCTGATGCCCAGTGGTAACATGATCTACTTGCACCAACAAACAAGGGTATTTATGTTCCATTATCTTCCATTGACGGATGCAGCTAACACATGGTGCATTTACCATGAACTAAAAGAAACTGTTCAGGTGCTATCAAAATAAGGCATAAAGTATAGACGGTGGTGTCAAGTAGTTTTTTGTTTTATTTCTAGGTCTCAATGGTTGTATTAAGAGTGAAATGTTGCTTACCTTTGGGGCCAGTTCGGTGAAGGCAGCCCGAGTACATTTTCAGAGAGAGGCATGCTCATTTGCATATTGGTATAGGTTAATATTTGTTCCTCTGATTTGCAATAACCCAAAGTCCACCTCGTTTAATAGGTCCAATCAATAATTCACAATGCTTGTACAATGTTTAGAAATGCATATCTTTGCAGTTGAATCCCCTGGCCAACCTTGGCTTACTAAATGTGATGTTACTACTGTCTCCAGGGAATTGGAGAAACCATCAGTAAAGTTATGTAAATACTAGAGATACACTTTTTAAAGTTTGGTTTTTACTTCAGAATCTAGTTTGGATGGGGTTATAATTCATTACTTGACACAGAGGACACATTTCTCTGTAACATCCGCTTTAAGAAGAGTTGTTGGATTCATTATTAGTGATTAGGGTATATAGTATAGCTAGTATTACCAAAAGGTTGATGGAAATAAAACATTTTTAAATAACTTCTTCAGTCTTGAAAAAAAACACGTGCTTATGATCACTTGAGGGTTTTTTTGGCTTTAATGTTACACATGTGTAGCAATATAGGCTAAAACATCACTGAAAAATATACTATACTAGTTAATACAGGATATGTCTTGTGGCAACTGCAGCCTGACAGAGAGAGTATCTATTCAACAACTGAACTTGTCTAAAGAAAAAAAAAAAAAAAACTCCACACTGAGTAGAGTGGTACTTAGTGTAACCCATTAGCGCTTCATTGGTCAGAAACAATCGCTTTTTTTACTGCTTTTGACCGACTGGTCAGCGGTTAGGATTTCCATTAGTGAACATTTTAAGGCTCAAAAATTAACAGCAACATTAGCTTAAGTGGACCATTTTTCTGTGTCCAGCATGTGTCTATCTGTGTCATGTGGCACTTTTGTGTGAAGGAAATCTTACTTGTCAGTCAAGCTGAGTGGCTCATGCTCCGCCAACTTGTTTGGGTTCTCTAAACGCCTCTCAATCATCTGTCTCCTCTCATCCAAACAGTTTATAACAGCACCCTTGCTTTTTACTCAGAGTAAACGGACATTTATGCAGGTACCCCTTAATATAGGATACGGTGGGTAAGCGCATTATATGGCATGAAAAACCTTAGTCAAGTAGATACGCTCACTTATTCAGGACACCACATCCACTCCCTTAAGTTGCTGACTCATTAGTATACCACAAATCTTTAGAGTTAAGTGTAGAAGTTTTATTCTACAGAATATAAGACCTTTTTGCGTTTTTGCCCTATAACTGTTAGTATTACAAACTAATATTTAATGGTTAAGTTAAGCTTATAGCTGTAGAAAGTACCCTGGAGTCAGCGGCTTAATAGATATGCTGCTTATAGCTTCTACTAACAGTAGCTTTACTATCGCTGTTTTAAAAGAGAAACTTCTCTAGTTTCTATAACCTATGATGGTGTACGACACGTGTCTGACTCAAGGTCCGCCACAACTATTTATGTGGCCCTAGAGGGGCACATAAATAGAACCTTAAAGACTGACATAGTTTTGAGCTTAAAAATTGTTTTATAAACCTGAACATGTCCCTTTATATTTGTATTTTTGTTAACAAATGAATTAATATTTTAACAGCTTGTTGATGGATAGTTTTGTCAATGCTTTCTGCAACAACCGGCCCCCTAAGGACATTCATGATGTAGCCAGAAATGAAAACGAGTTTGGTTGCCCTGGTCCGTGGATTTCACAGCTGTTTCATGATCTAGTCCATGCATGCACCATTACCATGAAGGAAATTCTGATCGTACCAGTTTTTCTGTGATTTTACTATAAAGACTGTAAACCTTTAGAATAGAGTTGAGAATACCTTGATTTTTTTTATTGTTGTTCTGTAAAATGCTGATTGTTCTTAATAATTTCAATGCCAATGTTCTTATCATGTAAAGCATATTGAACTGCCTTGCTCCTCAAATGTGTTATACAAATAAACTTGACTTGATTTCAGAAAGCGTAATGGCAAGAAGCAGCCTCATTCAAATTTTGTACTTGTTAAGAAACAATAATAAGATTGTGAAAGCTTTTGGTTTATTTTTCTTTCAATAATTAAATCAACTTTAATAGAATATTAAATTTCAATAGGCCAGAGTTCTTTGATCTCTAGATTTGTTTTTCGTACAGCTTTCACCTTATTCATTGTAACCATCAACTTGTTCATACCTTTAGATATAGCAAAAATAGAAATAAGTCAACAGTGTTTATTTTATCAAGCTGAAGAGCTGCAGCGCATTATCTGCGGTGTTACAGGGTGAGGAGGCGAGTGCAGCCTTTTACCTCTATCGACCCGCCTCCACCCTCCAGCCCTGCTCCACTCAGCTACAAAATCTCATTTTTGACCACGCAGGTTTTCATCTGCTCGCCACATGTTTACATCACTTTCTGCATCTCTCAGGCAGGCTCCAGCTCAGAAGCACCACCCTCCTCCTTCAACAAGCCCCATCCCTCCACCTAAAGAACACATTCCACCCTCAGCTTGTCGAAAGGATACCCATCAGCCTTGGAGCAAAATTCCAGCGTGTTTTCTGGGAAAGCAGAGGTTTTGCTTTTGTGAGGGCCCCCTAAAGAAAACAGCTCCCCCCTCCCTGCCTGAGCAATGGCCAGAAAAAGAAAGCAACAAATTATCAAGGGGAGCCGAAACACTGAAGTCTTTCTTTTAACCCCTGACAGGTACCGCTGGGCTAATATCAACATTTTAATGGGAGAGGCAAAGATGTGTGACACAGCGGGGATGGTTGGTGTTTCAGAGGTGTACATCTTCATGAGCGGTCCCCGTGTTACATCAGCTGTGTTTTTGACATCACTCATTGTTGAATATACATCGAGGGACACAATCAATTTGGATCAAAATCCTTCTTTAATGACAAACAGAGGTGATTCTGACACCAGCGGGCCTCTGTAGGAAATGTTCGGGGGAACCCACGAGGAAACGCCTCTATTTGGGGTTTTCTTTGAGAGCATCCTCTGTATTGAGAGCCTTCCTCACAGCTCAATCAAGAAACAACAGAGTGGATTCTGACACTAAAATTCCTCGCTGTGATATCTCAGGAGATACATGACTGCAAATTCTTTCTTTTTCACTTTTAAACAGACAGGCGGCTTGGAACGGGAGGAAGTGCACTAGATACTATATTCCTCCCAGCTCAATCAAGCAAGCATGAGAAAGATGTCAGAGAGGACGCCTCGGGCTGCTCTGGGATGGTTCACTCTTATCTGAGCAGACGAAGCCTTCTGGCTCTGACCTGGCAACCATCAGGCTCCTCCGAACGCTGAGCTCCCAGCCTCTAATGAAGAAAGTGCACATCAGCCGGAGAAGCTCTAACATCCTGCCACCGCACATTAGGGCAGCTTTCAGTGTGGCAACAGGAAGCAGGCGCTCAAATTTACGTCCATAAAGCCATAAACCCTTTTTTCTGGTTTACGACATAAATGATAAGAGGATTTTTAATGTTCTTTTTGGAGGAGTGTTTTGAGTCAAATGTGCACAACAAGTATCTGGTACACTCACCGAACGCCACGTCAGCGCGGTCAGTCTTTATACATGTTTTTGTGAACACCTTGTAATTTAAAATAAATTCACACTCATCTTTTGTCCTGATTGGGGATGTGGGAGGGTTTTGATGCTATCCTAGCAATCATTGAGTTGGACAACTCAACCATGCACATGAATTCCAGTTTAAAACAGTTACAGAAAAAGGACCAGTTATTACAATGTATTGGGGCTTTGGAAGACAACCCAGAAAGGTGCAGCTTATATGTACACGTTTTATTGTAATGTATGTAACACAAAGCCAATGTCACCAAAGTTCAACTCTCCTAAAATAGTCTCCAACTAAGAAAATCACGGAAAAAAACAACAGAGTCATGATGTGGAAGGATAATTATCTCGTTATCTCTGAATGACAACATTTGTTTTCTCATGATAACAAGAGATTTGCCTGGGGGAGTTGCTTTGCTTGGAGCTCTTCGAGCATGGTTGGGAAACAGGCACTTGTTCCAAGAGTTTTTTTTTCTTCCTTTTTTTTAAAACTGGTTATTTGGATTTTCCATAATGTTTCTTATCTTTTTTATTGAGTGTATGATTTTATAAGAAGAAGCAGTTTAGATGCTGGTCAGCAACTGATACAGTTTTCCCCTCCCCGCTTTGGAGGTATGAATAGGAACCAAGTTTAAATTTGACTTCCTAATATCAGATACAAAAATGTAAAAATGCTGGTTAAGTGAAGCATTGAAAGGTTCTTCACCAATTGTGGTTTACCTACAATATATGGGATGAACTTCCACCACATTTATATGCGGTGCGATAGCAGCTTCACAGCATTTAACAGAGTTATTGGGGTTTTTTTGCTTGTCATGTCAAGCATAGAAGGTTCTACTAAACACTTCTTTTGCTTTATTTTGTAGGAAGGAGGCGATGAAATAATTTCCTGTTATCAACTCACTGTTTGGCTTCTCGGCAACAAGAGAGCGGCATCGGAAAGCAGAACCTCTAAGCGCCGCTTTGATACTTGAATCGTGTTTTTATAATGAACCTGAGAGCATGTTGTAGATGAAAACTTAAGATTAACACCTGACTCATAATGAAACCGAGCTTCCAAGCCAGACGTCGATATTGATTGTTATAATGAAACTTTTTAACTGTCATGGACGCCTCAGACAAATCAATCCATCTTGAAGCCCCTTCATTTTAAATATCTGATGGCGGTTGGGTTTCATGGTCATATTTGCATCAGGAGGCTTTCAGCGAGCCCCTTTTGTCTGAACGTCAAAGTGATGAAGAGCCAACAAACTGCAATATGTCCACATTCATGATCGGGTCTTTGCTCAATGTCAAGAATCTGCACTTCCAATGAAAGTATTATATGGTGAATCCATACACAGTTTATCAATACTCTCTATCTCGACTCAGTGAAAACATTGTATGGGATCAATGTGTTCAGCCTGCAGGCCTGAGATGTTGTATTAACAGTTTCACACAGCCATTTAAATCAGTGGAAAGAGATTGATTCTGAGTCGTCCAGTGTATCAGCGATGCTTAGTTTTCATGATGGGATGTAAGTATGAATAAAACATCAGCTGTTCCCTACATTTAAAAAAGAATTTAAAAAACATATTTGGATGAAAGAGCATTACAAGAAGGGAAAATCGAAAAGCATTATTAAAATTAGTGAAGGATAAAAAAAAGAAAAAAAGTAGTTTCAGTATTAACATGAATGTCAGATCCTTTTTTTAAAAACCTAAGCAGCAAAGACTCTCTTTTGAGCTATAAACTCATAGCTTTGAACCCTGTGATTTTCTAGCAGTACATTTTATAGGTATTGATTCAATTAGGGATCCACAGCATCCATTTGCCCTTAACAATGTTATAATCAAGATCCTATGAAAAAATGTTTGCATTTATTGCCAGTATGATGGCTCTGCCTCGAGACCGCTTGACCATTGCCTTCTCATTAAATTTCGCTCAGTTTGCATCTCCTCTGATTCTTTGTCTGGGATATATTTTTTGCATTGAGCTTGATTTCTGAGTATGGATTGTATCTTGGCCAATCAGCAAGCGTAGGGAGGAGTTGTGAACAAGGACAGAAATTGTATGCGCTGTTTGTAAATTGTAGTTTACCTATAGTTGTCTTTTGGCAATGGCAGTACGGGAAGCAAACGAAGCCACTGATTCAACTTTGGACACTTTCAAATATTAGGCGGTTCAATTTGGAGAAAGAGGAATGTTTCAGCATTTTATTGCTGAAAAAAATGTCATGGCTCGACTCTTTTCTCTTAGCTGTGGGTAGTGCTTGGTATACTTTACAGCGCACGAGAAAATTGAAAACTTTAGGTTCCAAGTGATCAATTTTCTTTCACGTCATTATTTATGGGGTGTGAGAAAAATGCTGAGCTAATGCAATACTTAAAACGTCAATTCAGACTGTTATCGTTACATCTTCCCTCTCTACATGGCTGAAAACTGTGTCAACACATTTAGATGAAATGAAGCAGCTTATATTCCTAGGATAAGTCTAGCAGAGCCACCTTAGTGGTGAAGCAGCGGCAGACTGAACATTTAGAAAGTAGCTAAAAGCTGATTCTTAAGAAGTTAGAGAAATTGGTCCGACTGTGAGGAGTGATCATTTTTTTAGGGTTTCAAACAGCACAGAAGTGAGAATTTTGCTCCGACAGCATTTGCTCCAAAGGCTTTAAAATACAAGACAGTAGCCGCTGCGTTTGCGACACTGTTTTGGCAGCGTGTCCATTCAGCAACCACAAAGGGAAAGCCTGAAGTTCGTTACTCTGCTGGCCTAAACCTGGAGTTCACAATCAGCCTTCAACTGTACATAACTCCTCAATATTCATATCTTTCAAGTCGCTTTCGTAACATAACTTTTTTAACAATACCTAAAAGTGAAATCGTGTTATCTAAGACTTTTTCATTTTTTGTTCCTTTGTTTTCCAAGCCAGTTTGATAACGGACTCCTAAGAAAAATTGTTTTGAAAGAGATTGTTTCAAAGATCTTGATAGTACTGTACTATCTTTCCTTGGTATTTACGTCACAGCCCTTTCACAAGAATCTCCTCATCCATCAACTCCACCTTCAGACATCAAGGACAGGACACAAAACCTGGTCTACATTTTCATAATCTTATATCTATCCTTTTTTTCTATGTAAGTATTAGGTTGATTATTTGATCCTCTTTATCATTGTTATCAATATTCTTAACTAAATTCTTTTACATCAATTTATTTAGTTCCACATGCAAACTGTTAACCACAACCCCCCATTTATGTGTTGAGATTAACACCTAATGTTGGAGTTGGGGTGCTTTGTTGTTTACAGCAGTCAGTGGACAGCGTTTTTAATGACTTAATCTGTGAGAATCAGGGAAAGGTTCTCATGGGGGAGCAAAGTTAAAGGCAAGTCAGAGCAAAGCAAATTCCAAGACAGACTCCTGTGCTCTATTTATCTCTATTATTTCATGTTAAACACTAAAGTACAACGTACCAGCACAGTGATGGATGTAAAGAATTACACACTTCTATTTAAATACAGTTATTTCCCAAATGATTTATATACCTGACAAAAGTTTAAATTAAATAATTTTGCTTAAATTAGAAAGCTTGTTAAGTCATCTCTCAAGTAAAATGAAACAATGTAAAATAAATCTTTAAAAATTTTTTGCCATGTTTGGATTATTTATCTTTGATTATGATTTGATAAATATATTTTTTTCACTTAGGAAGAATTCCTTGCCAAAAACCTAATTTTGGGTTGTTTATCCGACTAAAGCAAATCCACATGCAGGGATATTCAAAAATGTTACAGTCCAATCCGAAGAAATATAACTATCATTATGTTGTGCAGAAACTGCATGCTGTCTTTTAAAATAGGCGTCTAAACTAAACTGTTGAAATTTGAGTTTTTTAAGGTGGCTGTAATGAATTAGGTTAATGGCCCTTTTGTAATTAGTCACACATTTTCCGGTCAGAACGTCTTTTTTTTCTCCAAACAACTCTTACCTCACTGTTCGGTATGACAGATTAGGATGTTTGAAATCAGATCCATGTTGCAATATTATGTCATTAGTATTATATCAATTTAAAATGGTCTCCAACAATATTATCGTTTATCGCAATAATTTCTGAGACAATTAATCGCTCAGCAAAATTTGTTATCGTTACAGGCCTACGTGTAACGTCAAAATAACAGCCCAATCATAACTATAAAAACTTCTATTAAGCTTCAGGTGCCTCAAGTTGATGCTAAACACATAATGGGAAATTCCAGGAGAACAGATTTTGCGAGGGAATATCAGATGTTTTACTGTTTTCAATTTGGATTTGTTTCAGGCAAACCTCTAAAATGACAAAGAGGGTCTTACAGAGTTTTACAGAGGAATATGACCAATACAATCACGTTTACAAAAACGTTGTTTTCCTAAACAAGATTCATTAGGAGGAGAATATTACAGTGCTTTGCTGCATTTACCCGATCGTAATTAAAAATTAGCTAATTGTTCAACCTCCACAACATTTAGTCCTTTGTGCATCTTAGTAACAGTTTCTCATTCCTTCCAACAAATTGCAAGTCCTTCTGGACCTGCATCAATTGCTTCCATACACTTCCCTGCTTTTTTATAGAATTCAAAATGTACCTACTACATCCTGTCAGGCAAAACCAACGATACTGATGAATGCTGAATAGGCTTTCAATCTAAACAGTACAAGTGGTTGTACTTTTACTTGAGTCATGAGAAACAAAGACGTTGAACCAGTTGTCAAAGTGTGTCAGTTTCATACATTTATCTCTCAGGTGAACCTCAACTATCACTGTTAATAGTGTTTACAGGCCTGTAAAGCTTCATCCTTAGACTGTTTGCCCCAAAAAATGTTTGTATTTGTCTTTTGCGCAACACTATGAACAAGTGCAAAAAGCATATGCATGAAAAATATAAAGGATTGGTGTCTGGTGCTGATTTAACTCACGTTAACTACCGTAATAGAGCTGTGCAAATAGTATGTAATGTTTTTTTTGGAGCATTTTCATTTAGTCTCACCAAGATTTCTCCTAATAAAACCTGACAAAACTTTTGAATATTTTGTTAGCTAACCATTTTTGTCCAGACTTCATTTTTATTACACCGACATGTTCTTTGACTTTAAAACTTGACTTGGAGGAAAAAATGACTCTTTTGAAAGTTAAGTAGCTTTTGTAGTTTGTACTAATTGTTTCAAGAAATGCACCAAAGCCACTGATAAAAAAAATCCAAAAAAACTGTTAAACCAAACATTCTGCAGAACTTTTATTTTAATTTTTTAATTGCTGGTAAATTAAATTAAATTTTAAAGCAGGACAAGCTGAAAATGGGGTCATTCATGCCTTTATGGTCATCATTGTTAGTGATTTTTATTTGTTTGCAGTAGCTGAATGTTTTTATGATGTTATTACAATTACTATAACTGAAATTATTATTTTTTTACAGCCATATATTTCTGGTGCTATATGCGCAGAGCGGGATGCACATGGGCAAAGTTTAAAGATGGAGCAGGAAGGATGCTGGGCAAAGAATAACTAGAGAGTCTAAACAATAGGCTGCTTCGCTGTTCCTAGTGACTTCAGGTCCTGTTTGTTCCGCCATCATTCCATGTGAGCGGTAATTGCAAAGAAAAACATCCTGTTTTGAGTTACCTAACTCAATAGAGTTGCTGCAGCGATAAACAATAAGAATATTTCCTAAGCTGTGTAATGGCAAGAAATGAAAGGAAATGGGTTGTGACAGAAAAATAGGGCAATTGTAGTTTATGTTGCCCAACATCCTTTTTTACACCCTCGGTGCACGGTTTGTATTCTCGTGCTAAAAAGAGGTTAAGCTGACGCGTTGTCTTGTTTATGCTGCTGTAAAGATGACAGCTCCCACAGGACATTACGAATGAATTGATCAAATTCCAACTCGTGCCAGAGTAGGTGTGATTTATGCGTACAACTCGCTGAGACGGTGGCCCGGGTCAGGGAGAAAGCCGCAGCCAAGGTTGAATGTGAGCCCAGATTAAATGTCCAGACAGCGTTTGACTGTACCTGCAGAGCCAGGAGGCCTGCAAAAAGAGACATTTTTACTGCGTCTTTCCAACAAGCGAACACCAGTAAAACCAAATGGAAAAAAGAAAGCTAAATTTTCAGAAGGAGGCCGAGCTAACAGGTGGTGAGGTAAATTAGCAGGTGTTTCTTCCTTCTACTGATTAATCAGCATCGAAAGCTAAGAAGGCTGCGAGACTGAAACAGAGGGGTGATGCTGGGGTTGGGACCGGCTGAGGGTATGGCTCCGCAGACGAAGTTGAGTTAAGGTTAAGATTTCGGGAGGTTGGTAAAGGGCTCGCATGAGAGAGGAAGAAGGCTGTAAAGCTGTTCCAGAGTGGAGGATGAGGTCGTGGGGTCATCCACCTGCTGGTTGTGGCTGTACTAGGAGCGTACTAATTTGAAGCGCATTCTGAAAGCGATGTGATCGTAGCCTGGGGCTTAAGGGACATGGCTCCAGTGGGAGAAGGTAGTCATAAATGTGTGTTATCTAAGTAAGTAACTTAAAAAGCTTTAAAAAAAACACATCTTCCCTTTACTGTTCACACCCATGTAATCTCCAGATTTATTATTAGCATTTAGTCACATTCAGCAGGATAACAAACAATAGAAGAAAGCGTGATGTAAACTTCGCTATAATCTGTTTAGCCCTTATTTAAATTCTAAACGCCTCTTGGTCTAGAAACCTGAATGAATAGCCGGCATGCTTCAAGTATAAACAGTTTTCTTTTAATAGCTTATTATTACTCTGGTTCATCTGATGTAATTTTAAGCGTCTCGCTAAAACTGAAAATAAGTCTCCCCTTATAAATCTTTGGCTCATCTTTAAATTTATCATTTGTCAGGGCGACTGCCTGAGGTGACTCATTTTCTTAGCAACAATCCCTGAAAGAACGATAAGAGAAAATCTGGATAAGAATCGTGCTTTTGTAGGTGGTGATACAAGTAACTGTGGAAGTATAGATGGAAATATGTTGGCAGTTTTCTGAACCGTATATGCTGTAAAAAGTGTATCGACCATTCAGATGCCGCTTTTTCGACACATTCACCACCGACTTCGAACGCATCTCACTGTCCTTTTGAGACTGTTACACTCTTTATGGCCTGGTTTACAAATACATTTAACATTCTAGGCACTTATGTGAAAGCTGCTTTGAAAACTTCAATGACATTCTGTGACTCTGCTGCGCTCCTCCTCTTGTGCCTCGTATTGTCTCACTTGAATAGTGACCTTGAAGAAATAAAAAAAAAATGTAATTTTGTTCATTTATGAATACATTTAGCAATGATGTTAAATATTTGCTTTATTTAGGATTTCTCATCAAAACTGTAATATAAAAAAGAAACATAGATCAATCCAAATTGTCATTGCACAATAACAAGGATTTGTGGGCAATTCTTAAAACCATTAAACAGATGGCATGTTTAAGTGCTTTTACTGGCTTTTTTCCTCATATGGGAGCTGTTAAGAAAAGAAAGACACATTTTACTGCTAAGATTATCCAAGTTTGCTTCGAGTGTCAGCGAGAGAGTAGAGGTTATTCTTTAGTCATAAACAGAGTTGAATCACTTGAGTGCCACCGTGAAATAAGGCTTTACAAAACTGAAGCTACAACGGTTTGGATCAAAGCTTTAGAGCTCCTCCAGAAACGCAGATCACAGGACAGGTGAAGACCTACAGGGTCGCAATGTGGATGCGACTGCGGCACTTTAGACTCTAGGTGCGGATTATTATGGTTACGGTTTTATATTTACATACAATAATTGGGCATTGGTAGTAATTACCTGCATCTGGAAAAAAGGTTAGCAAACTGTGTCGTGTGTTTTTCAACAGGGCTGGTTTGAGACTGAACGCTATAATAAAGTATGTATGGTGCTGGTGACGGCATCAGAAGTCAGCCAAGGGAGAGCAGTGGAGAAACACAAGATTAAGAAACAGGGAAGATAATGAGAAATACTTTATGTGAAGCTTTTTTATTTCAATATCTGATATTGAATTCTAGGAAAATTATAGGCTTAATCAATAACATGCTAATGTTATACTTTCTATGCAAACATATATTTATTTTTTTAAACAAAAGAGAAGCTAACCTAAAAATAACCTGAAAAATGTATTTAGCTGTATCAGGTTGTCCTCCTTTAGTTTCCACATCAGGAATATTGACGCGACATAAATAGAAACAGTTCATATTACCCAAGTATTTTAGGCAATGGTATGGGGGACTTTTTTTTTTACATCAAAACATAAAACTTTAAGAAACTAGGATTTCTCCTTGACTGGCTTCAGCGAAAAATCTGCAACTTCATTGAAAACAAAAGAGTCTCTAACTGGCAACTAGTTTGGACAAATCCATTTCCGAGAACCTCAAACTATTCATCTAAAACCGTAAGGGCTGTTCCTCACCAAATCAACATAGTAACCTGAGAACGGCTTTTTTTTTTTTTTTTTTTTTTTTAGAGGAATAGCTGCCCTGAAAAGGGTAATCAGCTTTGTGTCGAACAAAAAGCAGGTGTGTGTGAAGCAAGCGGCATGGGGAACGAGCTTAAAGGGAAGAAGTGGGTGCATGTTGTGGCAGCTAAAGAGAGAAGGGAAGGAAGGCTTCACTTTTTATTCTCCCCTGCTTAAAAAAAAAAAAAAAAAAAAAAACGCAGGGGGAAAGAACCCTGATGATAAATCCTAGAAATACATTTCGGTTCAAAGTAGCAGAAGCCAAGCTGTTCCTCTTTGCCATACGGCGTCTGTCTTCAAACGTCTGGGATGACACAGCAAGCATCCTGTTTATTGACTACCAGCAGGAAATGCTTTCAGAGCTAACAATGTGTGCTAGTTACAAGTCTCCTTGCTGCTGTATCCCTTCCTTTTGTAACCTCATCCCTCTCCCAAAAAGAGAGGGGGTAATGCGAACTCCAAAGTGAGCCATCCAGGGAAAGCTGTGCATCAATATTCATTCATGCAGAACATGCGCTGTCAAGTAGAAATAGAGACAGCGATGAGTGCTGCATTTATTTGTCATTTACCTCCTGGTATGCTAATGTAATGAGGTCTGCACAGCAAACAACCAAAGACTTTGTGGATTCTGATTCTCTTTGGTGTTTCCAAATGCAGCGGCAAACCGAGAACACAAATACCGGCTTCAGGGGTTTGGCTGCCCCCACCCCTCAGAGAATACTTAGCAGTAATACAGGCCTGGGTTTCCCATTGAGGCAGTAGGAGAAAATGATATTATTCTATCAGCATAAGGTTATTGCATTATGTGTTCCTTACATACCTCAGTGAGCCATAAATCTGAAAGCAGAGCACCAGGGAAACCGCACCAAGGTAGAGCACATCATTTTTTTATTGATGACAGCTGTGAAATGGTCCAATGGTCACGCCGGTTGTTAGATGCTGGATGAGCGGCTCAAACTTGGAAGTGTGCCAAAATGTCGGAGATTCTTTTTTAATGTTTCTGAAGATTTGTATTTGCTATAGAGTGCTATGAGTTGAAAATTAGCTGTAGTGGCAGATAATTAATAAATGAATGGAAAGCTCTTCTGTTGAGGGTAATATTAGTTTTAGTTGGACCATGGTTCTCTTAGTCTCTAGGCATTCACCTTTATAGTTTGTAACTTCAGAATAATAACGCTAAATTAACATAACGTCGTAAGTTTGTCTCTTTTACACTTTAATTGAGATGTTACAGAAAAGTTAAAGATCCATCAGCAGTAGGTCATTCATTTCATGTTGTTTTGTTCCAGGAAACAAACAAGAAACCCAGTAAATTAAATCCTTGCATAAATCCGACAACATTTTTATTAGCTTGCAGTTGTTTGATCAAAACTTTGTTTTTCGTCACCAGTTTTTCAGCAATTTATATAAACACTCTAGCGTCTCACAACAGGGTTTACCATACTAGCAGGAAAGGAATAAATGGACATAATCACAGAATGGTCTTGGCCTGATAGTCTAATATGTTCCAAGCAGCAGAGGGCAGCCATTGTGACTGATGTTACCATCCAAAATGATGGAAACATCAGGAAAAAGGGACACAAGAAAGTGGGGAAATAACAATGACTTTAGCAAAGAGTAAGAAAGAACCTGGCAGGTGAGGGCGACTGTAGTGTCATTGGAGCACTCCGGGATGTGACCCCACACTGTAGAAGTGGCTCTAAAGAAAAGAGCAAAGAGGCCTGATAAGAACATCAGGCCTCTGGTGTACGGCCTGAACTTGAGACGAAGAGTCACCTACTGAATAGGGGTAGGATGAGTATGGCTAGACAGAATGGGAAAAATGTATCTGCTAAATAAAATGTAATTTTAATTTTAATATGATTGAAAATATTTGTGTTTGTGGGACCCAGAATTACCTACAACCTCTCAAGAGCGCCCGACTGGACATATTTTAAAGTAGAATTCATTGAAAAAGATTCAAATAACCAACAGTCTTCACCTCTGGGGTTTCTTAATGGGTGATAAAGTTACGGAATACTAGATTGGACGTTCTACCTCTGAATAACCTTAATTTGGAAATTTTGATCAGCCTCTGCTGCTGCTAAAGCAGCAAGGAAGAAATGAGCGAACAGTACAAAAATAGAAAAACATGAAAAACTGTTAGGAATTTCCGTGGTCAGGAAAAACCAGCAGTTTTCTTCTCAGTGTGCAGTATATCATTATAGGGATTTCTGACCCAGCTGCCAGGACGGAAGCTGATACATGACCTCCCGTAAAATTTTAAGACGTGCATAAAAGAACGTGGAGGTACGGTTTGACTGAAGACCGGCACAAGTAACCACAATTGAATCTCCTACTGCTATTACAGTACAGGCGTCTTTTAGCAAAAAAGAAAAAGACAGGCAGGATGAGTCAGGCCTTAAGGGCCAGAGCCAGGACTTTTCTCGTCTGCATCTTCTCAAGCATAGTGAAACGTCAGCTCTAGATACAGTGTTGTGATAGCATGACTCCCTACCATCATTCATACAAGGCTGGAGGTCCTTGTTCTGGTTTAAGAGAATGCCTGTAGAGTGTCCAGGAAAAGTAATCAAACCCCATAACTACTGTGAGTCATCTGTGTGCTGGTCCAAGTGTGTGATTGTAGAGGACTTGACTTGAGCAAGTTTTGTTTGGTTGGTTTATTTTTTCACATTCCATAACATCACAAACGTTGATCTTGGGAGTTTACGTTATGGATCCTCTATAGTTTAGTGCTGCCAGATCAACAAGTAACGTAGACCTATAAAGATGTTATTTATTTTTATAAATGTTGATGGTACCTTGACTTTACCCGGTTGTATCCATGGTTATCAGCATAGGGGATAAAAACAAATCCAAGCAATAGTATAGTTTGAATTTATTATTTGTACTTTTACTTTTATTTCTCAAATTATAAGGTCCTAATGAAACATTTGTGGGTTTTAATGAGGCTTTAAGTGCATTTGCAAGTCACTTTTTGAATCTGTGGCCCTGAGATCTATATGTAAGTAAAAATTTACTATCGTCAGAGACAGAAAGATGGCCAAAGCTGTCCATTTTATACGCCATGTCCCTTCCCATCCCCACCCCCTAACTTTCATTCAATCAAAAAAAAAAAGAAAAACGAGGAGAGAAAATTGCTGGTCGCAAATGTCACGGTAGCAGTTAGAGCATGTGTCAGTGCTCCTGGATCTGTTCAGTAAAAAGCACTGAAATCACTCTCTGTGTGTGTGAGTGACATTGTTTATGTTTCACTTATCTCCGGCAGATGTTAGCAGAGTGAAATTGAATTCCTGGCAATGAGGAGGGGGGTAGATCGTGGCTTGCATCCTCTTTTATGTCTGGGGACAGGATTTCTCCTGGCCAGCCTTGATCCCTTGATTGTCCGCACAGCAAAGTCTGCTGGCGACTGACGACAGAGGTCAGGGGTGAGAACAGCTCTTCCTGGATCTTAGGAACCAAGGAACCGCTCTTGCTGCATCCGAGGCTGAATGAGCTGAAAATTGAGTCATATTATACCAGCCATCGTACAAATCAGCGGCTTAATTCTCTCAGTGGCAGCTGCGGCAATAACAACTGAGTTACACGGTTCATAGTTTCATATTTTAGTTGTTTTGTTTTTTTCTTTCCTCTCACATTATCAGGCTGGACTTGTAAATCTCCCTGAAAGATAAATCCCGTAGTGATAAAATGCAGTCAGTCATCTTTATTGGATTTCTCCGACCAGTGTGAAACTGCGAGATGAAATCTCTGCTCACAAATAAAAACACAGCGGAGGCCCCTGAGTGAAAGGCTCTGCCCCGATGCTGAATGGCGCGCATTTATCTCAGGGCTCGGAGCTGCTTCTCTCTCGGCCGTGGCCGAGCGTTTCCCCTGAAATTGTTGTTTAGATGATGCAGCATCACTTTACTGTAAAACCAATAGAGAGTGGGGAAGAGGGCGGGAGGGGATGGGATAAGAAAAAAATGTATCAGGAGAGCAATTTGATGTCATTTGCTGGAGAGGCCGGTCTCATGTGTAGGCGCTCTGTTTCCTCTTGTTTACCCCGAGCTGTTTCTCAACCCAGCATAACAACCCAGAACAAACATGACTATCAGCTGATATTGCAGCGGTCTCCACAAGCATGAGCAGATGACACTCATTACCAGCGCAGGTCAGGAAGATGTGGAGGCAGCAGTTGCAAAACAACAACAGCTCATTGGCTTCGTTATGTTTGATTGAAACAACAACGTGCTTCCCTAAGAGAAAGCTGGACTCAGGAAAATTGAGAACAATGGAAAATAAATAAAGAAAACGATGGAAATGATCCGAGAGGAAGTAGGAAAAAAAAGCCACACATAATTGTAATGCTCGCTTTTCCTGGATGTTACATAATCTTGCTTCGAAAGCAACATTGCCTCATTATAGTTGGTTACAGTGTGCAAGTTGAACCATCAATGCCGAGTCTTGCAAAAGTACTCTCACCGCTTCATACTTTAAATTTAGAGCTTCAAACGTTTACCTTAAAGCACATAAGACAGACAGTGGGCAAATGTGAATTACAGAAAATATAATGGTGATTTTCAAACTGTGCCAAAAGTCTGCATTTCGGCAGCATGGTCATCCCAAAGCTGAACTGTCGACTACACGGTTTTGTCGCTCTTGTTCCAACAAACCTTCCACAAGACACGTTGTCTCAAGCTCCAATCAAACTGCTACCGCTACACTATACGTCACGATAAACTGGTAGATATAGATGTGGTTTACAACACAGGGATCATGGCACATTTTCCAAAATCAGAGGCCAAACCGAAATAAATAACTAAACAATCAAAATGATCTGATGGGCTGCTCGACCGCAGTATGAGAGCAGAAGGGATGTTCAAGGTTCTGATTCAACAGATGCTGCCAATTGTTTTCGGCAAACCTATCAAACCCGGTAACAATGCCATAAAGTGCTGAAAAATAAACAAACAAACAATCATTGAAAATGTAGCAATCTTGCTAAATTGATCCTCAAATCGAAATCATTCCAACAGGCTATCTTTGTTCGCTCGCACTGAGCCAGGTTCTGCTGGAGGTTTCTGGTTGCTAAAGGGGAGTTATTTCTCTACACTGTTGCAACAAGCATGCTAAGTATGAGGGATTGCTGTAAAGTCAACGACAACACAAGCTATCGTTTCAGTGTGTCACTTTAAACTGATTTTTTTATGATGTATCTATGATTGGAATAAAATTGGAATATGATCGAAATATGAATATGCTTTTTTCGTAAAGTGCCCTGAGACGACGTGTGGTAAATTGGCGCTATATAAATAAACTGAATCTTGATGTATTTTAAGTTCTGCGTATATGTTGCACATGTAGAGAATGAAATATTTACCCATTCTTTCAGAGCTTCTGTGGACATCAACAGTGAGCTCTTTCCAAACATTTTTTAATCCAACTTAGGTTTGGATTCTGCCTCTGCCTTTTCTCCACATGGCTTGTTATCAACTGATTTTTCTTCATTAGCTCTAAATATCTGCACCTCCTTTAGAGAAACTTTATGCCTGGAATCTGCTTCTCTGATATGTGCTCCCCTTACTCCTTTCAAGAAGGACATGACTATTTGTTAGTAGGTTTTATGGTAGCACTATAATTTTGCTGTCTTCTCTTTTCGGATAGTGAAGGGAACTTTCCTCTGTCAGATGTTCTATCGTCCGAATATGGATGCAATACTTATGTTTGTCTATCTTACTGAAATACACAAACGTTATTGAAATAAATTGAGACATAAAAATAATTTTGCACGGCACTAGGAGTGAATATAAGCTAAAAATGAATTAAAACTCATTGTATGATAAGGTGGTATTGTCTTGTATTGTTGTAGCTTCAGCTTCAATTATAGACGAAAAGTTGGGTCAGCAAGAACAGCGATGTGGTTAGAATAGAGAATTCATTGACTGCATGTGTTCGTTAAGAAACACGACTGTAAAGTTTAATAGTATGTTCTTCCTAGCTGATACCCTTGATATTTCCCATGGGGCAAACTAAAGTATGTAAATGGTCCCAGAGAAGGATGTTGCAGTTTGCAGCCTTGTCACGTAATATAATACTGAACATGGTGATGGCTCATACTAGAATATTGATTTATGCTTTGCCATGCATGTGTTCCTGTAGACACCACAGTAAAAACGCACCACTTGGATTTTATCTGTCACAATATGCCTATTAAAGGCCTAAATTCAGGTTTTGATCTGATGGTTTCTTATATGTCACCATAGATAGATGCATAAATTACTCCAAAAAATGTGATTGCCCTTTTTCTAATGCAAGCTCTTTTATTGAGCTCTGTCTTTAGAAATAAATGAATAGAAATTAGGACTGACCCATGATGAGAAACATACTGATAGTTACAAGTTGTAACTATTTTTATTGGCTTTGAATCACAGAAATATTACTACAAGAGTACCATGTTTTCATTGTTTCCAATAAAATGTTGATTACTGGTCAGCCGTTGGAAATTAAATCGTTCGAGCCACATAAATTATACCTTCAGAGTGAAATATAGTAATATGTGTTGGAATATTAGAAGCATTATGTGTGACATTTAGTGAAAGTCATTTATCATTCTAAAGAGATCATCAGGTTATCACCATAAACAGGGTTTAGTATAAATATTCTTGAGTATGTCCTTCATGAATGCTTTTTGATAAATGGGTTTCTACCAACATGTTATGACTAATTCTTTGTTTGATGTGGTTTCCTTACGTAAGGCTTGAATTAAGGCAGAATTAGGAGAGAGAAATCCCCTTTGACACAATAAGCTTATTATTTACATGGATGACCTCCTAAATTTTTAATTATACCCCATCATATAGCTCTGTGTTTCAGTGGTATGGGAAGATATGTTGCCTTAGAAAAATATTGCTTTACTACAGTAATTTGATCACCAACAAGGTCGAGATCCACAATTAGCGTCATCAGCATCGATATTACGACATCCCACATGTAGCACCAACTGCTACATGTGGGATGAGTTTATTTTAGTGATCCTTAAATGTCATAGCCCTCAATGTATCACATAAATGTTTAATGTAATGTAAAAGTTAGCCAGATGTTTTGTCTTTGCTTTTCTAATTCTATTCACTGACCACAACATGCCAAATACCCAAAGACGCTCTAGGAAACAACTGTGCCTCCTACGCCCTGATTATATCACCGATTTAATCCTTGATTATGTTGGGTCAATTGCAGGCTGTCAGTGTAAAGCAGAAAATTATTTGTTGTTATTGTTCTTAACTATGGAAAACAAACATTTCTAATCATATTCACCATTTCGCACTTTAGCTACATTCAGAAAAATCTAACAACACATGGGTAGGCAACTTGAGGTTAAGTGCCTTGCCCAGGGGCACATCAGAATGTGACAGGGAGAGGCTGGAGTTTAACATTTCATTCAAACCCTTCCAAAAACTGCTGTCTTCCAACTGTAATTGCAGCAACAAGAAGATGAAACTACTAAACTACTTTGCTTTCCAAATAGCTGATTTACTCATCAACCCTAAAACTGAAACATGGTAATGGCAGCGTGATGTGGATATTGATTCTATTTTCACGAGCGATGTGGAGTCAACACCTAAATCCAATCCTCAATCGGTTAAGTGTCTAGATGTGCAAATATGCTATACACATATCAACAGGATTTGCCACAGTTCTTTTTAGTGCTTATAAATATTGTTTATAAAAGCATTGGCTTGGCTCTCTTACCCTTCTGATTGCTTTTACAAATCAATCATGATAAATGAAACATGCCTCAATGTGACCTAAAAGGAAAAAAAAACATTAAAGGTCAATTATAAAACTGATTTCTCCCAAAAAATATTTAAATTTTGCTAAAAACATGAAAAATTGAAGGAGTTAAAGGGGTGCCAAGCACCTCTACTGTGGGAAAATTCTTGTCAGTCCACAGATCCCAGTTCCTTCACAACATTTCCTGGACTAATTCTGCCAATGTAAATCCAGACTAAGAGGCTGTGTATTATCAGTGCAGCCACACAGTATTTATCTGCCCTTCAAAAATACAGATGATCCGTCCCTGAATGGAGCGGCAACAGTTGTCGTGCTCCTAACTTCCATTGGCCAGTTAATGAATGAAATCCCTTTACTGTAATAATTCATCCAACGTATCTCGGCGCTGTATCGCGAGCATTATAGCGGCATGCTCATGAAATTGCAATGTATATGAAGGTGCCCTTCAAGTTGCCTGAATAAAAGGCAAAATCTGTACATTTAAGGGGGTGGGGGGTGGGACCAGAACTAAACCCGTTACAGTCTCAATTTGGTCCCTAGTAGCATGAAGTTGACCCCTTTATCTGTAGCGCAGATTGAATTTAACAGACTGCAGGAGTTTGTATGGGTTGGGCTTATCATTCAAGGCTGCCCCTAAGGGGGTCTCTGGTTTTAAATACACTGATAATAGGAGTGGGTTCGAAATATTAATAAGGAATGCATACTGAGGAAAAAGGGTGGTGCCATCAGTCAAAAAAGACATTAGGGATTTAGATCAATCCTGGTATATAGGAAAGCGAATGCACAATGCAGCTGATCTCCATATTCATATATGTAACTCGGTACTGTGTCATTAATAATCCCAAAGAAAGTCCATAAACTCAATGATGGAGCAATGGAAATCCAATATGAGTGAGAGGATGGTGTAGGGCCTTAAAAAATGTGGGGCTTTTGATTAGGGGACATGGATGGGGAAGTGGATAAGGAGGAGATATAAAAGCAGCTTCACATCTGCATCCCCACAGGAGAGCTTTTGGAGAGGAAGATGAATATGGATTCCCATTAGAAAGTGAATAGTTCATATCCAGGTGATTTGTTACGAGGTATCAGCAGCTCAAATCTCCTCTGCTTTCCTCCGACGCCGACACTCTTCTGGCGAAGTCATTTGCAGAACTAGATTCCTTCCAGACACCCCGGATTAAAATGCAGCCGAATGAAGTGGCAGGTGGCAATCACTCCCCCAAAAGCTGCCATCATTTCTCCCCTCACTCTGAGCTCTTACTTTACTGAAGTGCAAGGGGGAATAAAAAAAGGAAAACGCCTCCAAGACGTTCTGAGCTTATCGCGACTTTAGGAACGTCGGTCACAACCCGATACTAATGATGTCTGATGAAAAGATAGGGAGGTGATGAAACTAAAAATGCTTGCAGGTGCCCGGAGCAAGCATCAACAATAAGACTCTGTAACAAGACTCCATAAATAATAACCACACACACCGCTTGAGCAATTTGTGACACATGCTCGGCGGCGTGCCCCGACAAGGCTTGGTTTAGGGTAACGACGCTCACCTGGAGGAACAAGCACAGGTTGTATTTTGGGTAAGGAGGGCTGCGTCGACCTGGTTTCTCAAAATAAGCCCATTTAAAAAAAAAAAGAAATGATGCAAGTGCAGAGTTTACCAGGATGACGTTATCAAACTTTTACCCCCTTTCTCACAGACTGCAGTGGAATTTGTTGGGACCATTCTTAGCAATCACAATTAGACCCGTGCAATACTCTTACTCAAGTATCAAATTTCCTAAATGTATATTTATTTAAAAGTTTTTGTAAGTTATGTAAATGATTTTGAAAATCATGTTATTCCCCCAGTGAATAAACTTTAGTGTCAAATTCTACTACTATATCTCATCTCCACCAGGGGTCCCAAAAATATGTCAATGTCCGTATGTAACTCCAGATGCTATCTGCTGCATCACCTTCCTTCCACCACCGCAGTTCACCAGCGAATGGCGGGTCAAGTTTGGCATGTTTGCACAAGAACGAGATACTCCAGGGTCGAAGGTTTATCGAAGCAAGAGAAGAGCTGCCATTCAGCGGGCCTTCCCCCAATGATGGGATAGGGGGCAAGATTACAGACGAATGACACTGCTGACCTCAGTCACTGTCCCGTAGTCGCTGCTCCTTTCCCATCCGTATCCCTTCATACCATTACTGTTTTCACACCAAATCAATAGGGGCGCCCTGTGGAATGGCTGACGTGAAATTAGCCAGAAAAGTAATGACAAAAAATATCAATATGTGTAGATAATGTGGTTGCAAATGCCTTTATTGCCATGGCTGCCATGGAAAGTCATTATCATTTTACTGCTGGATTCCCTAAGCAACTGTAATTGCAATAATATAGCCCTCTTGCAGTTGTGATATTTTTACCCAGGCAGCGTCTATATTTCCTATGAGTAGTGTGAGTAATCTTGTAATTTCCCCAGTGCACCCTGAGCATGAAGACAAGTGCCAGCTTAAAACATGTTTACATACAAATAATGTTAACAAGAGCCTCTTCAAAAAAAAATCATTTTACATGCACAAAGTTTGATATTATATTTGGGATTTTATGAGAAAGATCAACACAAGCGTCTGAATTATTGTGAAGTAGATGGAAATCAACAAAGATTTAAAAATGCTAATTCTGAAATAGCCCTACATTTAGACTCTTGTAACCAATTACCTTCAAAACGTAAAGTTCATGTGTGATTATTTTAATTTCAGTAAAAACCCAGCTGTTCTGTGACGGTCCAAGAGATTTGCTATAGAATGGTAATCAAGCAGCATCATAAAGACCAAGGAATACAGCAGAAAAGTCAGGGAAGAAGTGGTAAAAAAAATTTAAGAAGATATTGGGTATAAAGCAAAATCCCAGGCTCCATGGCCAAGGCAACAGAAATATTAGAGAAACCGCAGAGATCCACAGCTCAAGTGGGAGAATTTACTGGATAACTGTTATCTTTGCACTGCTGGCATTTAGGTAAATGTAACAACAAGTTTTCTTTAAGCTGTTTTCAGAAGTTATGTAGAAGACATAACATGTTGAAGAAAAAGCCCATATCAGTTGTAACCAAAATGGGAAATTTTGGCCCACAAGCTGAAATCACAATAGACTTAACTGAAATAAAGCAGAATGGCGTAGCAAAAGACCAGATATAAAACAAATTGAGAATCTCTGGCGAGATTTTCTTTTCAGATTCACTTTTTGTCTGGTGCAACTGAACTTGAACTATTATTTTCAATCAAGAAAAATTGGCAAAAAATTGAATATGTACAAAGGTTTGTGGCATTAAGGTATAAATAGTAATAGAAACCAGGATTGTAGGTTTAAATAAATGTGGAACTTAAAATCCAACTACCTTATGTTAGTCAAGAATAATAATTCTGATAGCATTTGCTTTGTGGTTGAAAAAGGGAAAACAAATATGCAAACATGGAGGTAGGAATACTTTTGCAAGGGTTGCCAAGACTCCAGGTCCAGTGTATCCCATCATTCAGCAAAGAGTTTCCCTCCTGTCACATTTTGTTTGCAAATGATAAGGCAGGAGTTCCTCCAGCTTATGTTTGGTATGTGTATGGTGTGTGTTTACAGTGAACTGTGAAGATAAGTCCTACCAGACTTCTCTAATATGCAGGTGTTTGTGCAGGTTTGTGCACGAGAGCCTCACCCGTTCCAGCTGGAAGGGGGCCTCCGAGAAAAGTGCGTGAACTAAACGTAAACACACGCCGCACTGACTGCTGAGTGGAGCGAGCTGGGTTATATAAGCCACTGCTATTTGGATGGGGTGGAAGAGGGGGGGAGTGTGTTTTGAAGCTGGCATAACACAATTGATGTAGGTGCTCGGGAGAGATGTAAAACTCCGGCCCACCTGTCAAACAGCTGGCAAGTTACAACACGGTGCATTTGCACTTGAATGTGGTCACAGGGGGTTTCTATAGGATACTATGTTGAGAATGTTGCACAACTTCCTGACATGACAGAAGAGCGCCACTGACAGATGTGCAGTTACAGAAACAGATTGCCGTTTTATTATGGCGCTTACATTAAATGCAGCCAAGTGTGATTGGACTTTAAAGGCAACCGAGTGAGGAGACTCTCAATTGCAGGTGGATCTTGTGCTAATGGCCAGAAGGCTTTTTTTCAGTTGTTGCTCTGCCAATTAAAAGCAGCTCATCAGAGAATGATGGTGGGACCGTTGTTAGTCTAATTAGGAGCCGGAGGCCATTTTGGAGTCTCAGTGCTCTGCCTCTGGCATCAGCTTCCATACGAGCAAGTAATCACAAGTCCAGGTTACTAATCCTCAAAAGAATCCGCTATTACTTAACAAACAACGCTGCAGTTTGACCGTTTTTGTTGAATGTTCTTTAACCCCTCTGAGTGTTATTTCAGTATCTTTGTGGACAAAATTCACTTGTAATCCAAGGCTTTGGTTAAACAGTCGCCTACATTCAAAAAAGTGTTTGGTTAAAGCTCTGAGTGTTGATCCCTTATGTACTTTACATTTTTGTTTGTGTATGTGTGTGTGTGTGTGTGTGTGTGTGTGTCTTTTCTTTTTTTTCTATCTATCTACCAAAAGAGAGACTTTGCATACATTTGATTCTTAGTTTAAGGCAATACATATCTTTGCTTATTCAAATTTAATGATCCCAGATGGTGTTCAGACTGTGATTTTAGTCAAGAGAGGTTTTCTTAAAATGAAAAAACAGGCTCTATTTCCATTTAAACTCATGTCAATGCAGCATATTTTTCTTATTAATATACTGTATTCTGAGAAATAAGTTCAAACATAACTTTTTATTGAGTAAGAATCACTTATCAAATTAGACCAGATGAAAATGAAGTGACAAAAAAATTAGAATTTTGATTATCAACTCCCTCTCAATGGTGAATTCTGAGACTGGCTGATAGTCAAATACGAACAGTTGTAGGACTGATAATGAGCTTAATTTTAGGTAGACCATTTTATGGAGATGCATTTTAAAAGAATGTTATCTTCCAGCCCACGTCTTTATTCACTTTTATTTATTGAAAAAGTGATCTGTCTTCCATTTCAAAGTTTAAACTTTTTTAGGAACAAAATGGATAATGCATGTATACTGGGATGAAGGGTGTGGAATTTACAACAGCATATAGCAGACACAAGAAGATGACTTTAAAGCTGACACCTGAAATATAGTAAGAGATAAGTTTATTGTAAAAACGGTTGTGAATCAAACTTGACCTAAATGAGACGATGTCACTGTGACCTTAAGTACTTCTTAGAGCGAGCGCTCTGAAGCTTGACAGGCTAATGGGAAAAAGACTGAGGCTGGTGTTTTTCAGAAAAAATAATTCAGGTTATGAAGTTAGGAGTTAGGCCAGGCTTGTAGGAACAGAAGCAGGGTCTGAACCGATTGAGAGGAGCCAGGCAGAAGGCTTGGTAAGTAAGACGTGATCCAGCATCAAGGAACAGTAATGAGGTCAGCCACGTAGATCAAACACAGAGATCTCTGTCTCATTTTTGTCTGGACATCTGAAAAAGAAGGTCTTTGCTTTACTGAGCAGTCGATGAATGCTCCCAATTGGTAAATTAAATCCTTATATAAATCAACGAGAAAATAGGTCGTGCTGCCATCAGTTGTAGCTACTTCAAATGCTTTGCAGATAAAGTAAGTGGACGGCATTTTAGAAAACTGCATTGAAGCAGTAATTGTGTTAATTCTGAAGTAGTGAAACTTGTGTCATGTACTTCTGTCATGATGCTAATATTGCAAAGGTGTTTGACATGTTCAAAAATTGTGTTGTCTGAAACTTTAAACCTTTTTGTTGGTATTTGCATTCTGAATTTTCTGTTTTTCCACAATAGTCTGTATACACTTGTATTGTGCCCTGGGAAAAGACCTTGCAAAACGATATTCATAATTTTATTTTTTGTAAAAACACAATGAAATACTTTAGCGCACAACGTTGTTAAGTTAGATCACGTAAAAACATTGAGATGTTAAGTTCGTAGACTGGCAACAACAGCACTGCAGGCACTAGCATTGAGTTTGTCCCAAAACAGATCTAAAGGATTTTTTTAACTCTTACCACTCTGTCTGCAGCTCTGAAAATTAGATCTATTTTTAACAGTTTATTGTGTCTAAGTCTACATTGTACCACCTTAATATTCATTCTTGTTTCTGTCTTGTTCTTGAGGCTTGACAACATCTTTTGCTGGGACTCAAATATTTGTTTCTTTCACTAATGCTTTCAAAAATTACAGATTATTTAAAAATTACTTTTAAATATCTTTGTCAGATGCAGTTTAAGTTTAGATACACCAAATAAAGACACACTTTTTTAAATATTGTCTAAATTTAAATTATACATGACCTCTCTAGTTTTAGCCTATTCATTATTGTTTCTGTTTATCACAATATTGGAGGAAGCATATATAACATATTTGCAGTATTCTCCCAAATATTGGCCCTATGTTGTGAATTAATTCCCTTCCAGTAAGCTTTTCTATTCTACTATTACAGAATCTATATGTTAAGAAATAATTTTTTTGTTGTTATTTTTTGTTAAATACAATGTAGAGATATTACAACCGCATATTAGCTCATTTCTCTTCAAAGTTAATTGAGATTTGTGAATTCTGATGGGAGTTTGTAATTATTGTGAAAGAGCTAGAGGAGAAAAAGTTGGACTTTCCTCTTTTGAAGATCAGTGAATGGTGGATAATTTAACATTTTTAAGAGAATTAATGTGAATAATCAGGTTTTTTTTTTTTTATTCTGTCTAGGAGTGACACTTTCCTGCAATTTAAATTTTAACAGCATGGGATAATTTACAACTCAGTTGGTTAAAAACAAAATATGAAACAATTTTTCATCAAATTCCTAATAAAAGTCATTACTGTTGCTCTCTGTTTTCGTTCTGCCCTGCAGCTGTGACTAATGTGTCTAGATTTGGGGTCTGTTTCCAGAAAATTCGTTTTCTCCTTAACAAATGTGAACTGTAATACTGCAAAGATATGAAAAGCTGATACCACCGACTATCAGTTCGAATCCTTTTAACTGAAAACAAAAATACAAAGCTACGATGGTGTAGACAAAAGCCGAATGGAAAACCTTGTTCAGTTTTTAGTCTCTAAATGAGTAAAACTGCACTTGCAGTTGTAACTGCAATGAAAAGGTATTTGAAAGGGTTCTATTTTACAAAGTATTACGCATGTGGAACTGAAATGCAAGAACTATTTTCATTTACAAACAAAAAAAAACGCAATTAGGCACCAATTATGCACAACTTCATTTTTTTACCCAAATGCAAATAGAATATGTTAAAATTTGAAGTTGCATGGATGCTTGAACACTTTAGCACCGTGAATTATTTCAGATCTGTCTCTAGTTTGCTTGATTACAGAGAAAGCAGTACTATACTTTCGACATACTGTCGTTGGCGCTATAGCTCTCGAGGCAGAGTACCAGAAATATAAATAGAACCAAGGCATGCATCTTTGTGCCTTTCGCCCTTTTCCCCGTACTCCCCCGGTCAGCAGGCCCCATCAAACAGTGTCATCTGGCTTCACAGCAATGACAGAGCGCCATTTGGCCAAAAGATGTTTAACCAATCTCTGGGCACCAGCTGGCACTCAAAAACACTTCACATTTCCCTCCAAAGTGTGTCTCCTGTTTTACATTCAGACTCCGAGGAGAGGCGAGGACGGAGGTGGCAGCGATTGAGGGCAGGGGGGTGGTGGTGGTTGGTGCTCTAACAGGCAAACACTAAAGGTTACCATCCCTATTTCACATCAAATATAAAGGACACCAGTAATTACCTCACGCAGCCGACAGGTTCCGACACAGGCGCTGGGTATCTTCTATCTGACCTTGTGATAGCCTGAAGTGCAAACCCATGTGAGGGGACGACACAAAGCTGAAAAATAAAACTCGAAATGGGACTCCCTAATCACATTTCTGGATGTGTCCAGGGTCCCCCATCTTCATTCGTGGCAGATTTGTTCCCACTGCCACTGTGCAAACTCACTCCACACCTTTCTCCTCAATGTCAGGAGCCATGATGAAAGTTAAAGATCTGACTTCTCGACTGGTTTGAATTCATTTCTAAAGGTTAACTGGGTGAGGACATGAAAACACACATAAAAACTTTGCAAGGGGAAAAGCAAACTAGAAAGGATGAGAAAGGCAAGGAGGAGAAGAGGGAGCTCGGATTAGCATCCCTCTGTTTCTCGCCGTTGCGTGTGGCTCCGGCCGGCGAGCGAACAGTGCGAGGGTGTGAGAAATTTCTGCTGCTCTGTGTGTGGGCTGCGTGTGCTGGCAGGGCTAATGCAGCGTCAACCGAGAGAATTCGATCCCTGCTTTAGAAGGCCGGCCGCATTGTCAAATTCCCGGATTAGGCGGCTGCAAAGGCAGGGAATGTTAACTGCGCCGGTCAGCAGGCTTGGACGGGATCAGTGCGCTCACTGAAGCTGCTCTGTCGCTGGCTGATAGCATGAAATGACATGACGCCCAGCTGCGTCGCTCGCCGCCGACCCACATATCACACCTACCTCCAGAAAGTCCCAAATAACTGTGCTAAAATCTGCCAGGGCTGTTAATTAATTCTCACAATGGACTGGCTGGCTTCAGGCTAACACAGGACATGCTTTGGCTGCATGTCGGCGTTGACCACCTTAAGAGCCAGACTCCAGAAATAAGTCCTGTGTGACAGCTTCACATGTATACTGCCCCTATTAAAAGTAATTTTTACCCTTAAACATTTAACACCTTTTAAATAACCTGCAAAACCTCAGAATAAACTATAAAACATGCAGTCTTGGAACATTTGAGGAAAATCCTGGAAACATTTTATTGAGATGAGGTTGAACGAGACCAAAGAAATGCAATGTTTGAAATACAACAAACTAACTCTTTTCACGTCTCCCATGTCTCCCATCTTACCATGCTATCTTTGAAATAAAGTGGTGGCACCATCATGCTGTGGGAAAAATGTTCTTTAGCAGTGACAGGGAGGCTAATCAGATTTATTGGAAAATTGTAAATATATATCTAAAAAATGCATCCATTCATTTAATAATTCCATGGTACTCTGTTTCTGTCTTTAGGGTTATAGTTAATACGGATGTAATACATTGAAGGTTGAGGTTGTAAAGTGACGGAATGAAAGTGTTTGCAAGGCCGAAAGTATGCGCAGCCAATGGCGGCATTTTTCTGGATCATGTTTACAGCTGAAGCAACTGAGCTTGGAATACCATCAGTACAGCAAACACCAGTGCCAGGAATAGCCACGATGGAAATACCTGAGAGGGGCTTGCATGAGAAAAGCATGTGTGTTGTATGGAAGCGAAGGTGAGGGAAGTCTCCAACCGAGGTTGATCAATTAGGAGCTTGCTCAGGTACCTCACGAGCTGTCAGGGCTTGTTTAGGTTGTTGTTGCTGCTGCTGTTGTTTATTGAGCCCAAGCTATTAGGGTTTATCGGGGAGAGATGTGTTGCTGAGATCCCCACAACCCCGCCGTGTCTTGTTTTTTCTGTCCCTAGGGAAGGCAGCAATGTCTCCAGTCATTACAGGCTGTGTATTTGAGGTGGATGCACCGTGTCTATATTCAGTCATTTCAAAGCCGCCTGCTCCTCTCCTGCCTGCTCAGCCTTGGCCGGCATGTTGCAGCTGAGAGGAGCTGGCTCATGTCATTGCTCTTGGGAGCATTGCCCCAACCCTGTTTGTCTCACTGTTTACCTGTCTGCTTTACTCTGCCAGCGAGTCTGTCTGTCATCTCGTGTCACCTTTGCTGCCGCAGTGTGGCGGGCCTCACTGTTTCTGTCCTGTTGCAAGACTTCAGTCTGACACTGATCTGGTGATCACAGCTAAGATCCCACATTCTTTATTAGGAATGCCAAGGTGCTTGTGCTTAGAGCTTGTTAGGAGCAGCAGGATAAAAGTCAGTGACTACTAAAATGTGTTGCAAGTTTGAGAAAACCGCATGTTGTCCTCGGGAGTAATCGTGCACATTAACTGTAGCATTGCAGTCGCGACTGAAGAAGGAGATTGCACTGCACTCAAAGTTTGTCCACTTATGTTATCAGCATTTCCTTTATGTACAGGGTACTAAAGAAAACAATGGCTTTACTTTTTATGCACTCTATTATTGAGATAAAACACAGCTATGGATTAAACACAGTGGAGCATAACTGTAATGGAATGGCTTTCTCTACTTTTTGAAAATAAAAACAGGTAAGCTTTACAGCACCGCATGGTTTTATTTAGACATGCATGATGTCACTAGAATCTATCTTGGGTATAATAGTAAAGTAGGATGAATACAACATGAACATAGATTAAAGTATGTGGTTAAACCATGATTATGAATACATTTGTGACACTATTCATATCCAGATGTTTGCATAAACCAGACCAAACTGAACAGGAAACTATGTTGCCACTTTATGAGGTAAACACTTTCAGAGCTGTGTTTGTCGTCTGCATTTGATGTTGACATGGCCGGCGCATCACAATGCTGAAGGACACCTTGCGCATAATCTCGAAGATGTAAGGGGCTTTGATGCTCCGGGAATGACAGCAGGTTGATAATGACAGTCTTAGCGTTTGAACGCTGTCGAGTCTGCCCCAGCTTTTTTCAACAGTCTAAAACCTGTTGCCACATAAAACACTAAGTTACATACAAGTAATCGCATCCCTTGAACTTTTTATCATGTTAGAAACACACTTAAATGTGTTTAATTGGGATTTTATGATAGACCTAAACAAACTAGCAAAGTGGAAGGAAAATATGAATATACGAAATCAAAGAACACAGCGTTCGGCTTTCATTAGTTTTATATTCCTAAATATTATACCCCTTTGTAAAGAGAAATTAAAGCAGAAGTCAATAGAAAACAGAATTATATTAACATGAGTACTTAAAAATCAAAAAAAACAAATCTTTACACTCTTGCCTACATACCGAGCAAACAAACAAAGAATAAAGAAATATATTTCACCCATGAACATTCAGATGCAAGACAGAAAATCTCTGTCGCAAAACCTCTTGAGATCAAACATGAGCTCGGAGTAAGTAAACATGACACGAGGGAGAGGCAATGGCAAAATCATAAGCTGTTGGTTAAACACATATCGATTGGTTGGTTCTCCATCTGGGAAACCGACTGGACTTTCTTTGCATGGCAGATGTTTTTTCTTCCATATTTTGGACTCCCCTCCTGAATTTACGTCACATTTAACAGGCTGTGTGCTCGTTTGTCATCGTTTGTTGGGATTGTCCTCAAGACATTCCTACATGTTGGGTATCCCCAACATTAGTTTGGAGCGGTCCCAATTTCCTTCCAATGCGACTACAGCCCTCTAAACACAACACACAGCAAGAATATCAAAACATTATCTTCAGAGGCATCCCAATAATCAGGCAATCCTTAAGTTTGTCAGAAGCTGAAGATTAAAAGAAAAATTACTTGAACCCAGAAAACGTTGGGATTGTTAAATTAGAGGTTTAGGTATTGTTAAATATTTCGTAAGACAGACAAAAAAAAAAGTAAAAATATGAATACTTATTTAACACCTCATGCTTAAAGCATACTGTCTCTTTACAGATTGTCTGCCTTCTCTGTGTTAGAGTTTATTGACATCTCTTTGCCTTCAACTCTGCAACAAGACTAATCACTAAGTAATAGAAGCTCAATGCTTCCTTTAAAAGGAACTTGTGAGCTCATGATTACAGAGCGGGGAATGCAGACAGCTGCTGAACTCTAGGTTGTCAGAGCATTTTTACCTATGAGTCAGTATGTACTTGTTATAAAACTGTAAACAAAACTGGAATGGAGGTTCCGGTTTTACCCTAATCTGGTTTCTCTTCAAAATGCCAACGCGTAGAAGAAAGTATACTAGAGTGCAGCCCTGAATGTAAAGAAAAAACATGACACAGGAATCCTTTAGTTTTCTGAATTTATAGCATGCTAACATGTCCCAATGCTGCTGTGTACTGTAGAGAAGGATCACCGTCACATGGCAGAGTTGTGACCCATAACCATAACTGTGTGTGACACGTAGTCCTACACAATTTCCTTCTCTTGAGAGATGTTCTGTCTGTACTTCTCTGATCAAGTCAACAGATGCCTGCATTGGTATTAACAAGACTAAGACCTGAAACAATGAAGTAGCTTGGTACCATATCATCAGTTAGCAATACTGAAGTTAATTTAAATTTACAGGATGGGTAAGAAAGAATGTATCATGTGGGAAAAACTAACCTCTCTGTTCTTTTGAGAAATTAGGCTGGGCAATTAGTTATCAGTCATGTAGAAAAGAAGTACATACCGTTCCTGGGAGCACATCATGGGATTAAATGTCCTAATAAGAAATGGTGTTGAAAATTAGTCAACCCTTCTAAATGAGTGGAAAAATATTTCATTGGTATTTCAGCGGGTAAATTGGTGATATGTTGAAAGTCCTTAAGGTTTTAAACATATCACCAGTATCTGTCTGGTGTGGGTAAGGGTTTTATAACCTCTACTGCAGGGGTTTTTAGCATAGTTTCGAAGCTAGTCCTAAAACCTTCCCGTTTTATAAAGCTTATAGTTGTGGCAGGCGGCTGCTTGTACTGAGCCAGATTCTGCTGGAGGTTTCTTGCTATTAAAGGGGAGTTTTTCCTCTCCACTGTCACTACATGCATGTTCAGTATGAGGGATTGCTGTAAAGTCAACGACACACACGCCATTGTTTTGGTCTTCTGATTCCAGAGGAGTGAATGTTGCCAGTCAATGACTCGATGCAATCTGCTGGAGTTCCTTGGATTTTAAACTTTTTCAAACTGATTTGTAATGATGTATCTATGATTTGAATTGATTTTCTTCTAAAGTGCCTTGAGAGGACATCTGCTGTCATCTGATTCTTAATTCCTGATTCTTCTTTTACATTATAAATATTGTTCTATCTTATTCAAATTAGGTCCCATATGCTTGTAGCAAGCTGTACATTCCTTCCGTTCTGTGGCCTCTTAGAAGCCTTTGGCATAATGCTGGATTGGTATTAATCACATCCGCCTTGATTATGCTGCCACAACCATACTTGGTAACAAATGCTGGCTTCTTAGTGAAGAAAGGAATGTGAGTCCTCAGGTTGCTGTTCCAGCATCTTCTAGTTCAAATTAGAAATTAGCCTAGGGTGTTTAATGGGTGCCTAATGAACGGCTATAAAAGATTTTATCTGCAGGGGGAAATTTGATTTAACCCTTAGGAAATTAATGGAACATATGACTCTCCTTCAAATGGAAACAGTTTCTTGAACCGCCAATTTTGGAAACTTCAGTTGTTTAGGAACGTCTCCAAAACATTTCCCAACTTGTGGAAATATATATTTATCCCCCTTTGACCATTACAGTAGTGGTTTACCTCCCTTAGCTTTGTGGACATTACTTAGTTCAAAGTATTGGTCAAACTAACAAGCATTATTAAATAAGAAAGTGCTAGGATGCCTTGTCAATTTAAACTACATTCTAGAAACTTCAGGACCTCTTCGTGATAACAGATAACAGATATAGGCGCTTTGAGATATTTGGATCTTTCAGTACTCAAGGCACTTTGGCTGTTTTGAATAAATATCACTCACAAACAAATAATTTTCAAGTAAATTGAAATAACCCGTTTCAGATTTTTCTTGTAAAGTGTCTTTAGGTGGCATGCTGTGTAAACCGGATTGAATTAATAGATACTATCTATGACAAGTAGCCACTAATTACACCTAATTGTCACAAGTTATCTATCAACATGTGGCTAGTAATAAAAACTGAATAAAGGAAGTTGTAGTTGTAACACACACATAGGTCTGGAATGTGGGCGTCAGCAGATTATCCAAGGAGACATCGACGTGTGCATTGCAGGAGCCGAGGACAGGTTGTCTGTCATACTTCTTATAGTGTACCAGGTAAAGCCAGCATATTTATCTGGTGTGTCTGTCTTTTGAAATTATTTAGAAGTTACGGTAAAATAAAGTCAGCTGTCGCACTGCATATATTTGACGAGCAATTAAGGCCATTAGTATGTACAGTTGGTCTGCTGTATATTTGTTTATGTCATCTCTACTCCCTGGAGCCTGCTGTGGTGTGATGCTGTAATTCACCACGTTGCCTCCTTCACGGAAGCTGCCGTTAGGAACAACGCGTTTCATTGGAAAGCAGTCATGAGATATGAATGAGTCATTCAGCCGGGCAAAGGTATCTGCTGAGCGGAAGAAGGGAGGAAGACTGGGGGAGGGGGGGGCTGGGTGCTTTCTTCTACAATGATGATTATCATCTGATTGCTGCAGCAACAAGATGATGTTGATGTACAAACAACAATCTTAATGCTCATTTATTGAATCTGTCTGAGCCAGCAGAGATAAATGCAGAACTGGATTTGATTATGGGTTTTTTGACCAATTACCTTTGGTATTGTTGGGTTCAATTCGAACCTCTATGGCAGAGGTCGGAATAAATCCAAGTGTTCACTCAAGTGTTCCCTCTCAGATAGTATCCATTAGGTAAGCTTGGGAGGATACAAATGGGCTGTTGCATTTATGGTTATGCGAAACCAATCTCACAATGGAAATCAACAAAAGCAAAGGCATAAAAAGGTTACGGAGAGAAACGATGGATTTCGGGATAGGATTTCCTTTTGAAAGGGAAACAAAACGCGTGCGGTTTGGGAACAGAGCGAGGCCAACTGAGGGGAGGGACTTGTGAAAGGAAATGCCAATGACACACACATCAAATAAATGACATAGTCGTCCAAAGTTCACAGGCGTAGACCAATAAGTGAGGTCATGGGGGGCAGGATTTGTTACTCTGGCAACAACGATCAGTTAGCTCGCCCACTATCTGTGTCCTAATGTACAGACAGGCGCTGAGTCAACAAAGCTGGTGTTTGGAGTCAACCTTTAAAAGTCACAACCTTAGCGAAAGGTGCAGCGGAGCTGATGTGTTTCCTATACAGCACAGACAACTAAAGTTCACACTCGGCATTAGCTGCTGCTGATCAGCTTTCCTGACAAAAATCGCAATTATGATAAAACAGCACCTCACAGTAAGGATAAGGAATTTGCAAAGTTCATTCTTTATCGTGGCACAAACCTGGCTACTTGACACTTATCCTGTGTAGAGACTTGGACAAGAAGGCAGAATTGGATGACCACAGACTCACTCGTCTTGCACTTATGCTAATGCCAAAGTTTCCCTAAAAAGGATTTTAACTTTAACAGCAGATTCTGTAAAGACGACAGGATTTATTTCTCTTTTCACCTTTTCATATCTTTCTATTTTTGGTTGGTTTATTGACAAGAGCTACTAGATAAAGTCCATTACCTTTGACTGAGACGGAACTGTGACCCAAAACTGCTGCTTAAAGCGTCTGATCAGAGATGGGGTTAGTATGATAAGCAAGGAGAGGAGTCACTTTGTTCAAAGTTGGGTGAGGGCAACGATCCCCGCGAGCAGCGCCTTGCCTCTCCGGTCAGTGGCTCGCAGACATGAACTCAGACGGCACAGAGAGCGAGGTGACGGAGGTCACATGGGAAAACATAAAAAACAGCTCTAATTTTATTCTTCCTTGTCATATTTTGTCAGACTATTATCACTAACCTATATACCAGAAATCTAACAAATGTGATGCACTTTTATATTAATATCTTTTAGATTCACCCTTCATAGCAATTATACCAGCAAGCATCTACCAGCTTTGTACATCTAATTTTCTGTCCATACATCTTTTTAAAATATATCTAACTCGATAAGATTTGATGAAAAGTATATGTGATGAACAACTTTTATGTTTGGGCATAAATTCTGGACTTTGACTGGGCTATTACCTTGATTTTCTGGTAAATGAAATCATTCCACTGTAGCTCGGACTCTTGGTGTAGGGTAGTTGTCCAGCTGGAAGGAGAACCTTCACCTCAAACTCAAGTTTTTTTTTGCACCCAGGCTTTCTTCCGGGATATATTTAGCTACATCCGCCTTCCCATTAAAGAAAACATAATTGAATCCCCACAGCATGATCCTGTCATCACCGTGTGGACGTGGTGTTCTTCAGGATGATGTCGAGTTTCCATTCAACATATAGCCACAGGCTTTGAGTTTTTCCACAGGGTGCGCAGTTTTCCATTGTGAAGCAATACATATTACCTTCCAGCATCAAGCTGTATGGGGAAGGAATTTATTAATCAAAAAACGCATTTCTAAAGCATGATGGCATGATTTTGTCCCCTCCATGTTTATTGGCAAATATGGTGTGTTCAGGGTAAGTTGCTGTGTTTTATCTCACACATAGCTTGTCAATGTTAGACAATTGTTGGTTCTGCACTAAAGATTACCCCTTTCCATTTTTGCCTTGTGTCCTCTACTTGCCTCTTGAGGTTTTCCTATAATAATGTCTTTATTTATTAAGGTCATTGACAAAACCGTCATGAATGCAATGGACTAAGCCAGGGATGTTGCTACACAAATTCTGCACTAAACTTTGTCACAACTGTCTGTGCGGTGTTGCTTAATTATATTTGCACTATAATCATGTTTCCATTAAGGTTTTATTTAAATAAACATTTTGAACCTATCATATTGTAAAATATTGATGGACATGTAACTTAACTTCCTCGACTTGCTGCAGGTGGTTTTTTAGTTTTTCAGAGAAAAAAAGGTAATGTGCCAAAGGGATGGAACTTCTTTTTTTCCAAATGATTTTGGATGGAATCAAGAATCAAGAATCAGTTTATTTATATAGCGCCAATTTACAACAGGTGTCGTCTCAAGGCACTTTACAAAAAATCAATTAAAATCAAGGATACATTCTAACAAATCAATTTGAAAAAGTTTCCAATCTAAGGAACCCCAGCAGATTGCATCGAGTCATTGACTTGCAGCATTCACTCCTCTGGAATCAGC
>JAVLVB010000179.1:162892-193002 GCA_032876305.1 Orestias chungarensis | reverse complement strand
GCGTCACCCCCCCCCACACACACACACACACACACACACACACACACACACACACTCACTCCCTCCCTCCGAGGCTTCATTTGAATGCATTTAAATAACAGCAGAAAGAATGCCGTCGGGTCCCATTTTGTAACGCCGCCCTTGTCCCCTCCGCAGGTGAGAAGCCGTACAGGTGTTCGTGGGAGGGCTGCGAGTGGCGCTTCGCACGGAGCGACGAGTTGACCAGACACTTCAGGAAGCACACAGGGGCCAAGCCATTCAAATGCAATCACTGTGACAGGTGAGCCGGGCCCTCTGCTCACGATAAGGTTTTGCCACAGTGGCGATAGGATCTTATGAGATTGAGAGCGTTGCTGGATCTCAGTCAGCCACTCAAAACAAGCTGATACATTTCCTTGTTTTTCTCACGGTAAAACCAAAACTTTACTATATTTTTATGTGACTGACCAATAAAAAAGTGATTCATTGCGTTTTGTAAGGAAAATACATTTTTGAATACAAAGTTTTTTACACCCACTTTACTCTAATAACCTTAAATAAAATCCAGCTGCCTTTAGAAGACTCCTACTGTAGATGATCTAACAACAGAAAAGGAGCCAATAGTCCACATATTTGTTGTGTACAGTAGGATGACATCCAGACATTACATTCCTCAGAAATAATTAATGTATTGCATGAGAAAGTTAAGTAATATAATTTCTATAGAAGAGCGTTGAGAAACGTGTTGTTTTCTCCTATATTTACTTTTAAATATGTAAAATAAATAAATTATAATTGTGTTTAGGACAAAGCCAGTAGGGGGTCGCCAGTCAGGCCTTGTTGAGAGTCTCAGGCTGCAAATTGTTGGAATCCCTGATCTAGGGCAGGCGTTTGTTTACTTGAAATAATTAAATGTATTCTTAAATGAAGTTTTTATTTTATTTGTTTTAAAGATGAGATAAGAAATACATTGTTATCCCCAAAAGAAACGACACAGCTGCTGGTACATTTATTTCTTTTATATTTATTCGTTGCCTATTTTGGCCCTAAATACACCTGAGGAGTTACATCACTATGATTGTGAAGACTATTTGTGAACCCCAGATCTAGAGAACAATGATGTGGACTAAATTCAAGTCAGGCCAAATGTCGAACTTTGGCCTAATTATACGCTACTGTTCTTTTTGTGATTTATGAAAAATTGGCACTATACATTACAGGATTATGCTGTGGCCTAGTCAAAGTCGAGCTCAAACCCAATTTTAGAATCTGTAGCTAGCTTAAAAACTGATGCAGACCCAAATGCGAATGCTGCTATTAGCCTAAAGACACAAAGCCCAAAGGAACGGTGTTTCTATCAATATTTTAAAGCATCACATTAGAAATGGCAAAAATCAAAATAACAAAAGTTTATCACAGCAGCATTTCTGAAAAACGGTTAATGCACTCAGTTGTTTTTTTTCCACATTTCTCTGACATTTTAAAATGTTCCTGGAAAATTAACATGACACTTGGATGATTGTATAGTAACTGAGACAAGGTGGTGGCGGCAGCATCATCCTGTGGAATTATATAGTTTAGAATCTAGGGCCAGACTTAAAGATTCCTCTTTTACACACTGAGCTATTTCACAACGGTTTCTCTCCAGATGCGTAAAACCGCTAGAGTGTAAAGACTATCAAAATAAAAGCGGGAGATGTGCTGTTGTTCTGACCCTTGATTGGTGACTAACCTCCGTCCCCGCTCTGTCTCTCTGTCTCCAGATGTTTCTCCAGGTCTGACCATCTGGCTCTTCACATGAAGAGGCACGTCTAACGCAGGTCCGAGCATCCACCGGGCAACACAGCCAAGGGGAAAGCCTGTTTTCTCTCTCTTTTTTTCTTCCGGTGTTTTTTTTTGTTTGGTTTTTTTTTTTTTTCGGGGGGTGGAGTGTGAGAGAGAAAAACAAATCGTAACGCCATCTCCCCCCCGCTGCTGGTCTCTTGGTGGAACTGTCCCAGAGAGGAGTAGGCGAGGCGGGAAGGATGGGGAGGAGCGTGTTCCAGCCAAAGCATGCCGTTTTGCACCGTACCGTGAAATAGCCCAGTGCCTCCGGGACCCGTCGCCTGGAGTCTGGCGCTCCCATGCTTGTCCGTTGCGACAGGAGGACGAAATCGCGGACGATTGGGAGGAAATGTTTATTTTGTTTCTTTTTTTCGATTGAGAACTTTCAAGTGCAGAAAAGGACAAAAATTTACAAAAAAAAAATGCTTTAAAAACAACAAAACGAAAAAAACAACTAATAAAAGCGAGTAAATGAATCGTATGTATGGTGCATGATGTTTCTGGGGGACCTCCCCCTGGACAGCAGATACACTGGTACTGAGGTGGGCATGTCTGCGCTGTGAATGTCTTCAGATTGGCCGACCGGCTGAGGGAGGTGGAGGCGGGTCGGTGCGGGGCTGGTACCGAGGACTGAATTTCTGAGTTTCTGTGGGCGGGAGACGTCTCTGCTGTCCCCCCCCTTCAGGTGGCAGCATGGGGACCAGGCTGGGTCGCGCCAGCCTCGTCTGTCTGGCAACCAGACTCATGACGGGAAGTATTCGGACTTCGGGTTTCACCAGAGAATAGATACAGAACCTTCTGCTCTGTGACCCGAGAACTAACTCTGTGACCCCCCCCCCCCCTCTCTGAAAGACAGAAGCTTTGTTTCGATGGTTTTTCTCAAGTTTTATCTTAATTTTTTTGGTGCAGCTACTAAATGTGCAATGTGTCATGTAGCCTGGTTTCTTATTTTTCTACAAGCTACAAAGCCCGTTTTGTAGTCCCGACTGTATGAGCTGTGTGCTTTAGAGGTAACATAACACGACTATACTATTAACTCCAGTATCATAGACAGGTGTTGCATGGTTCTAGGGGATCGTTCCATTTCCGGGTTTTCCTCCGTAATCAGGACTGCAGACGCGTTCGAGAGAAGTGCAGCTAAAAAAAAAAACCTGCAAACGGTTAAATGTTATAATGTTGTAGATAAACGCCTTCATTTGTTTGTCGTTTTTTTTTTTTTTTTTTTTTAAGTGGAGATGCACCGATCACTCTTCATCAGGTCTGACCTGCTGCTGCCAATGTTTGGTTCTCTTTCACGGTCGCAGTTTTGACTCCCAACAGAAAATGGTTGGGAGATTTTGACTACAGAGAAGTTTACTAAACTTACTAAAAACCACTTTTTGAAACGTTTTCACATCTAACAGTAGGGATTACAGTTAAGAGCAGATTAAGGGGAAAATCGGTCGATCCCAACATCTGGCTGATTGATCGGTGCATCTTTACTTTCACTTTACTTTTTTTTTTTGTCCCATTTCCTTCTCATTTTCCATCTGCCTGCAGAATTCACTGCTGCTCATATCCATCTGATGCCTCAAAGACTAATTTTTTGCATACATTTTTTTTAATATATAAATGTGTGTGTGTGTGTGAATGTGTGTACACTTTGTTTCTATCTAATGATGCACTGTTGACCTTAATGGTGCCTTATGCAAGTGACGCCCACCTGGGGGATGTTGCGTCTGTCGTTGCGTCTGGGTGGTTTATTTTTTCTTACAAGCTGGATCAAGGCTCAATTAGAAAACTGTTGCAATATTTACCTTTATCTTGATGGTAGATGCCTATTTTTTATTTTTTTTGTAAATGTTCACACAAAGTACCCGGTTGACTTGTTTTAATGCTCGTTTCTGTTTCTGTTTTTTTTTTTAATGAAAACGAGCAGCAGATTAGCTGTTTATCGCGTTTAAATTAAGTTGGTCCGTGTATATAAGACGAATGCTGTATGTTAGGAGCACTTAAATTCATTTATTAAAGATGCTGACTACTGTGTAGTATGTACTCGAGTCTATCTCGCACAGCACAAAGGTACAGAGTGACTTAGAAGATGATTTAAAACAGAACCCAACAGTGCTGCTCTGTTTTGGTGATCCCTGTCCCCATTAGGCGTAAACTGGATTCCTCATAGTATGATGGCAACGAGAAAATGTAGAGGTATCTCAGCGCTTTAGCCTACCTTGATCCCAGTTGCCAGACCACAGCTTCCAGTGACCCGTCCCATTCTGTCCCCCCAACCCCTCCCTCCGTCCGTCCCTGCATCTCAGAGCGAAGGTCTAAAAACCTAAAGATTTATTGTAATTAACAGGCTTGCAGTCGGACAGGCCTCTCCTCTCGCCTTGTACTGCCTCTCGGTAATGAATTGCTAAAGGCTTTGTTGGCACGGAATCTGTCACAGACTGCTGACTGTGTAGGTTGGTTATTGACCTGTCTGGAGCGGGTTGTTTTAGCCAAGCTGCCACAGTAATATGGAAGCAACAGCAGCGAGCAAGAAGGAAGGAAGGAAGGAGGGAGGTGATTGAGTTCAATTAGGCAAAAAGGAAAACTTTAACAGAGATTGAGAATGGGAGGGGTGGAAGCTGGAGTAAAAAAAACAAACAAACAAAAATAAGTGGCAGGGATTTTATTTATTAATGCTTCAGGATGAAGCGATGTGTCCCTCCTGGCCCCCAGGGGCGGGGGTTGGCGACCTCCGTGTAGGAATCCGATGCTGCTGCAGGTGACAAAGCGTGGCTCGTTCCAGGCCGTATGGATTTGGGATCGGTCGGGTGGCAGGAGGAGGCGGGACGAGTGCAAACTGGAAAGTGCGTGCTGTGGTAGATTTTTGGGAGCCGCTGCTCACAAAGAGCCGCATCAGCCTTCCATTCTGTGAAAACGCCGGCCAACATTGTCCAATGTCCGATAATTGAGCCTTGATTTAGCTTTGTTTTGTTTTTCTAGATTAATTTTATTTGGCTTGCATCTATTAACACTTCTCCATCATCTTCATCCCACTTGGCCAGCTGTTCCCTCTCTCTCTCTCTCTCTCGCACAGAAAACACTCTCTTGTCTTTTTTGCTCACTCACACAGAGCTCTTTGTTCTCAACTGAATCTTTGTATTAAAAAGAAGAAAAAAACGAAACAAAAAAAAACAAAGAAAATGAATTTTGTAAAATTGTTATGTTTATGCTTTATGAAATTTTTATTTGAAATTGTTTTGCAAAATTGTTATATTTCTGTATGAATGTATTTTTTATTGGAATAATAAGAAATTCTTATCTAACTTCTGGCTTCCTCCCTTTGTCTCATTAGTCAATTCTCCTCAGTTGGGCTTTTATTACTGTGAGTGCTTGTTTTTGCACAGTTGGAGGGAAACGGCTGCTCTGCTGTACTCAACCTAAATGATATACAAGAATATAGAGCCCTGCAAAAAACGTTATTCATATCCTTTTAAATCTTTCACTACACAACGGCCAATCCTAATGTGTTTTATTGCCATTTTTATGCAAGAGACCAAGGCACAGTTTATATTTGCAGCAGTTTTTATAGTAAAAATCTGAAAAGTGTGGCGTGCACTTGCACTCAACCCAGTCAAGACACTGCAGATTTAGTTGGAAGTCTTTTGTTTTTGGTTTTCAGCCTAATTTCCTTTGCACAATAGATAAAGTTCAATTAGATCTGAAGATAAGGGATCCGTGAGCATCAGTTTCTCTGTTGACTTTAGATCCAGAACTTTCACTAACACCATATGCTGTGACCTATTAAAACGTTTGGCATGCTGCCCCCACAGGAAGTAGTTGTCGACCCCAGTCACTATATTTTCCACCTAACCTAGCTTTTTGCAGAAATCTACAGTGTCCAGAGTCCGTTCAAGGCTTTCTTGTACAGTTTCACACACAGTGTTGGGCAGGACCTACAATTTCCTCTCTAAACTAAAGTGTGGATCTCTTCAGCTCCTACAAAGTTACAATCGTTCTCAAATAAATGCCCCTTTTGTTTAAACTTGCAGTTTTGATGGTTGTTTTCAGATGACGGACTGAACAGAGGTTCTGTGAGCTGTTTCCTACCCTAACCTATGAACTTCTCCAGGATTTTGTACCTGACTCTCGTTGGTGTTCATTGCAACTAAAGATGCTGTGTACTCACTAAAATGTTCTCTATCTAAACTCTTAACTCCTTAAAGAACAGCTGGATCTAAACTGAGTTTAAATTACACAGGTGGACTCGGCTTAGAAGTTAGACAATGCTTCATTGCTTCTTTCAAAATTTCAGCTAATTTTTACCTTGAAGAACAAAAGCCCTAATAAATATTTTATCTTCATATTTTAGTCAACTGAATCTACACACAACTTAGCAGGATGCAAAATAAACACATGAAAAATCCATTTTTTTTCCAATCCGGTTTCTTAGCATTATGTTTATAACCTGAAATCTCATCATAACACATTTAATTTGTGTTTGGAATGTTCTACAATGTAATACAGCTTCTAACAGGGAAGCAAGCAATCAGGAAGTCATATCTAATGTTCTTGAATTGGGCAAATTTAGCTTAAAAAGCATCCCAGAAAAGTTTCCTAGGTATATTATTCCGCTGCAGTGTTTTTACTGAGTCTGAGTCGCCTGCTCATTTCTTCTAGTAATCTAGCGCTAATCAAAGCAGCATAAATAATTTATCTCCATCTCTCGGTGCCCCTGGCATTTTAATTCGAGAGCCGCCTTTATACATTTGTTAGCTAATTACTCTACTTGATATGGATAATGACACAAAACAGCAGTTGATAAACCAAAAAGGCTGCTTTAAGATACAAACCAAAGTCCCTATAAGGTGAAAGGGGGGGAAAACGTTATATCTTTTCCACTTCTGCGCTGCTTAGCCGTTGACCTCGAATGGGCAGGCAAAGTATTAGCAACCCTGATTTCCAGTAAAAGCCCCGTGGTTGTCTAAACTAAGCTTTTCCACCAGTTGGTAATTAAGCCTCTAAGCTTCAGAGTGTTGAAGAGTTGTTTTTTGTTTGTTTTTTTCTTCCCCTGATTGCCTGAGCTCCTTGATCTTCTCAAACTCCTGCCACGCTTCATTTGTCAATATCACGTCTGATGCACGAGCAAAAGCGGACGAACCGAGTGGAGCTGCGTGATCTGCCGATAAATAAAAACCTCTGTCTCTCTCTTGTACTTGATTTTAAACTCTTTATTGAGAGCTGGACGCGTGTCGGTGAATGGATCCGAATTTTATCCTTTATCAGATTGTATTGGACATGTAGCAAAAACTGATTTCGGAGTCCGCTTCCTGTTAAATTTGTCACACACCAGGACGAACGGCACACATTAGATGCAGATCATGTTGAGTCATGAAAGCAGGGCCAAATTTATTAAGCTTTGTTTGTATGCAACAATAGCAAGCTTTCAAAACTGTTGGAGAAAAAAATAGGGTGCCAGATTTGCCTGGTCTTATGGAAACTATATATATATATATATGTATATATATAATGGGATTTGTCTTGTCCAATGTTGCATCTGTTGCCAAAAAGCCACAATACACACAAAATTCAGTGACATTCTCTGTTTTTTGCGATTAAATTAATGCTTTTATGAATATCACCTCGTGTTTTAAAGGCTATTCGTTATGTAAATAATTATCCAGTTTAGGTTTGATCCGTCTATGTCTGAGAAGATTAGATAAAAGTCCAGACTCATTACAAAAAAACAACAACCAAAAAAAAATCTGGTAAAGCTCTTTAGTTTCCCCCACACAAAAAAAAGCCTTGAAGCAGGTGCCAACTTTGGTGTTGTAATAGAAAATCGGACCTACATTTTCCTCAGTTTGGGTTTACAAATGCAAAAACGTTGGAAGTGTTTCTGAAGGTTTTAGAGAATTTACAAAAAACATTAGGATTTGTTTTTGTTTCTAGTGTATAAGTCCAATAGGAACATACAGTTAAAAGTCCAGACAAAAAATTATTGTTTCTTTTAAGTAATTACAGTGTTGAAGTGGAAATAAAAGTATTTATCCTTCTGATTTTATCAAGTAGCACCAATTCCTAATGAAAGCATAGTTACCTACAGACATCTGCAGTTACCTAAAACAAACTTCAGTTTGGCCACAAAAGTAATTCCATTTAGATTTTGTGAACATAAGTTACACCTCAAATGTTAAATAGAATAAATGTATACACCATACTGACAAATCCTAGTAGTATATAGCTAAGGAACCTTTTCCAAAGATGCTGGAATCCAATTACCCAAGTAAACGCCAGGCTTCTTGGGGTTCGCTTGATGTGTTTTTTTCGAGCGGTCCTTGGTTTGATAATAACTCAAGCCGGCTCTGCTCACCAGACTAGTTAAACAGCCTCCTCTGAAGAGGTCCGTCTTGGATAAAGTTTCTCATAAATCTGGCTCTAACATGGACATTCCTACTTTGATGTACCCTCAACTCCCATTCAGCGTAAGAGTTCCCACATTGATATTGTAACACAGACTCAACCCCGAAAGATTGCCAGGAACAATTTATCATTTTTACATGTCACACATCTTATCTTAATGTCCCGCATGGGTGGGTGGGGGGGTGCCGGGTTTCATAACAACGTGAGGGGCTTGGAAATGTACTTTTTGTCATGAGCTAGCATAACGTGCGAGCATCCGCTGAAAGTAATCGCTGTTTGTAGTTTTTAGTGTTCACTCATCAACACTGATTTCTACAAATAAGAATATTTTTCTTTCTAAACCCAAATTACATGTTTAAAAACAAAACAAAACAAAACAAAAAAAAAAAAGCATTTGCCACAGGGGACACGTCTCTGCAGAGAAACAGCCCGAACTCCATACTTGAAAGAACTGTGGGAAATTCATTAGGGTAGGCTGAACCATATGTTTCAAAAGCGATGGCCTCCCCAGGGTTATTAAGCATTTCTCTATCCCCGATTCTCAGCTTGGTGAAACAAGCGCTTCCTACAAGATGCTCCAATAACATGACTGTAATTGTACCCTAAATCTAAAATTAACTTTCGGTACACATCTAGAGAGGGGCGACAAATCCATTTGTGAAACAAAAACAAAAGAATTGTGGGACGTTATGCGTTTTTGATGAGGAATAATTTTACACTCAACAAAACCAAGAGAGGTTATTGAGCAGAAACTTTAAAAAAAATCACCTTATAGGAGCGTTTACTGCAATTATGGAAAATAGAACCACACATAACATTTTCCTTCTGTTATGTGTGTTTAAAGGAATACACACAGAGAGAAGATGTTACCATTTGGGCTGCTAATCTCTGTAATCTGAATTTGCAGATAAATATTCAAAATGTCATCCCATCATTTTTGTTTAATTCATTTATTTGTCACAACCTCCAATTTCAATAATAAATGAGAAAACATTAGAAATTGGCCAAAAACACCCGACTGCTTCAGAGAATGGGTACAATGTTTTCTAGTCAACACAAAAGCACTTGCAAGTGTTTTTAGTTTTTTAACCTCCTCCAGCATTCAGAATTGTGAAAAATACCCAAACAATTTGAAACAATAGACATCCTACAAATTAGGCGGCACAAATAATGGTAGATATGTAGTGGAGACGTTGGTCTTCTTGCATGTAATTTACAGAGTTGCTAATCCCACTAATAGGACATGTCATAATAATTCGGAAATTTTGTTTGGTCTCTGGCTTTTGTATCAGCGATCCCCAACGCATGTGAAAATCTCTAAAGACATAATTGCAATGGGATTACTATTTTATCGTTCTCTTTCAAGCGGAAGGCCTTCCAATTGTGGATTGTAAAATAAATCACTATCCAAAATTGCTGTGAAATAACAGACGTGCTTGCAGGAGTGAGAGATTTCCCCGGCACACGCGCTCACAGGAAAATGGGCTGCTATGGAGGCACGGAGTGAGTTAAATGAGGGGAAATAATAAGGAAAGAGGAGGTTATCAGGCTCCGAGCCTGCTTCATTCGGCCAGCCGGGCTGCGAGTCATCACATATGCAGACTTTACTCCAGAGTCAGGGCTTTCTCTCCCTTCTCCCTCCGTTAATGGACTCTATTAGGATTTGGCTGGTTCCGGGAATAGGACTGAAATCCGAGGTCAGTGACCCTCCTTCATGTTTTTGGCACCAGAGAGTCAGCCGGCAACCCTTTGCCATTATCATGATCATCGCCTGCCCTGATGATATCGGCTCACTAACACCGTTCTTCTCATTACACGATTCTCCCTGTCACAACTGGAAAAAACTGCATCTTGGTTCTGCTTTTGTTTTCATCGCCAGTCTAATGTTAATCCCCCTCCGTCGATCCCCTCCTCCTTAAATAATGCACATTTCCTTAACCTAACCGCCGGAAAAAATTAGATTCCTCATCTAATTAGCATGTTGGAATTACCAAATGACATGTGAATATTGCCCACAACAAAGCTGAATTTCTTAGTTTTTACTGCCACACAGATAAAATTGGACGGCTGTTCTTTCAAAATTGGCCAAACATAATAATTAAACGGATGAAAATAACTGTTTTTTGATTGTGTCCACTTTTTTAAACTGAATAAGAAGCTCTATTAGCTGAATAATGTTTGTAATTTTCATAACATCAATCATCAACAACAAAAAAACATTCATTCACCATAAAAACTATAAAACACAAAGGAAATAAAGACACAAGAACAATTCAAAACAACATTATTATCATTTACAAGTTTGATAAAGAGTGGGAAGAATTATGATTCATTTAATCCCACCTCTTTTCCCAATAATGTGTTCCTCTGAGATTAAACAAAAAAGCAGCTCTCCCGTACCAAAGCAGCCGGACCAGGTTCACATCAGAGCAAATGTACAAAGAAGCATTCAAGCCTACATAACAAACAGGGATGAATGGAAGTCAAGTGGCCAAGAGGCACTGAAGTGCAGCTTCACAGCCGGTAAACAGCATGCAGGTGATTGGCTGATTTGATTGAGATTGAAGAAACTGCACCCAATCTTGGAGGAGGTGGAGCCTAGAACAGAACCAGGGATTACTTTTATGCAAAAGCAAAACCATCCACATTAAAACTGTGACGATTAGTAACAAATACAATTTAACGATTCCTATATTACTATCACATAACCATTAGACACCGACAAAATATTTTTGACATACTGTAATTATGTTAAATCATTAATAGACAAGGTCTTGTATCCTTTCTTTTGAACTTTTTGTTTGAAAATACAGTTCCACATTGAAATTTTATGAATCTTACTCCAAAGATAGAAATACAATTGCTTTTACGAGTTGAAATTATACTGTGCCTTAAAATAATACACTATTAAATAATTTGTTTAAAGCAAGCAATCTCAAACCATAACGCTTTCACCTCTTCAACACTGGCATGATGCCCCGCTGTTGCAAAAAGTATAGAGTACACCTAGATAAATATTAGCTAGCTAACTGGACGGATTATCTGCTCCAGAGTCCAGGCTGTAGTATTAACAGATATTCTCCTCATACCTCACCGACAGTTTCAGTAACAAATGACAATCATTTAGGATCATCTGTCACGTTGCGATCAATGACCCGAGCAGAGGTGGAATTGCGGAAATAAATAATTTATTGAGGGGAAGAATGATGAACAGAACACGAACCGGAACAAAGGCAAAGCGGAAACGGAACAACGCACGTAAACAAACAGAATTCAGCGAGCAAGAGGCGGAAAGGCTTACGGGGCGACATGAAGTAAAAAGCTAGAGATGACGCAGAGAGACGAGGAGGGAAATCAGCAGACGATCCAGCGGTGAGTGAATGAATGAATAAGGCTGAGTATAGAGGAACCGGGGTTGGATTGGTGGAGCAGATGATTAGATAATTTAGAACAGATGTGAATGATGATACAAAACAGATGAGGGAAACACACATATATAAACACACAGGAAGAAAAAGAGAGCAGAGAGCGAAGGAACAAACTAGAGAACACTAACAAAACTTAACCAAACTAGAAAACAACCCAAAGAAAACAATGACTAAATATAAATAATGATAACAACGACTAAATAATAATGAACTGAACCAACCAAAAACACAGATCATGACAGTACCCCCCCCCCCCACGGCTGATACCAGACGCCAAAAACGGCACAAGAAAGAAAAAACTAAGACCGGGTGGGAGGAGGGGGATGGCCTCAAAAGGAGGGCTAGAGCAACAAATAAAATACCCGAAGAACAAAAAACAGCCCATCACGAGCAAAAAAACGGCTAAAATAACAGAACCAAGCCAACAGAAAACAACTAAAGGACATACTTTGGTGAAGGCCGTCCAGGACGCCGGCGAAAGTCCAACGAAGGCCGTCCAACAAAGACCGTCCAAGAGGGCGTCCGGCAGGACGATGACTTGAGGCACGAAGACTTGGAGGGCGTCCGGCAGGACGACGGCAGGAACCACGAAGACTTCGAGGTCGTTCGACAGGACGACGGCAGGAACCACGAAGATCCGGAGGTCGCCCGACAGGACGACGACGAGAACCACGAAGACATGGAGGTTGCCCGGCAGGACGACGACGAGAACCATGAAGATCTGGAGGTCGCCAGGCAGGACGACGACAGGCACCACGAAGACTTTGAGGTCGCCCGGCAGGACGACCACTAGAGGCACGAAGATTTGGAGGGCGTCCGGCAGGACGATGACTAGAGGCACGAAGACATGGAGGGCGTCCGGCAGGACGACGACTAGAAGCACGAAGACTTGGAGGGCGTCCGGCAGGACGACGACTAGAGGCAAGAAGACTCAGAGGGCGTCCGGCAAGACGACGACTTGCGGCACGAAGACTCGTAGGGCGTCCGGCAGGACAACGACTAGAGGCACGAAGACCTGGAGGACGTCCGGCAGGACGGCGGCAAAGTGCAGTCCCAACTGTGGACGGTCCTCTGCGCCGGACCACAGTCCCCGTGCCTGGCAAAGGCAGGAGACAGGAGAAGCTTCTAGGAGACCGCTGACGGTGGAGAGACCTCGGTGGAGGTCGCTTGCGGCATAAAATCCTCGGCGGAGATCGCTGATGATGACGGCGCAGCAGAAGCAGACGGCAAAGGTGTAGCAGACGGCAGCGGTGCAGCAGACGGCGGCGGTGCAGCAGACGGCGGCGGTGCAGCAGACGGCGGAGACAGAGCATTCTTGACGAAGGCCGCAGTCCCTCCGAACTCGCAGGAGCTGGAGGCGGGTCGCGGCTGACCTCCTCCGTAATCGCAGAGCTAGGGCTCTGCCGCTAGCTCCTCTTGGGGGGAAGGCTCAGCTGCAGCTGATCCAGCCATGTCGAGCTTGGAAGGCTGGAGATCCTCTCCCGCAACTTGCTCAGGAAACTGGAGGTCCTCTCCAGCAAGCTCAAGTTGGGGCTTAACCCAGGGGAATAAATCCTCCCTTTCTCGATAAAAGAACCCCCAGAGTTTGTCCTCTGTGAGGGGTGGAGGATCGAGAGGCTGGGAAGCTGACATTTGAACTAGTGGAGGAGGCGGTGGGGAAAGAGGGGCTGCTCTTGCCGCTAAATCTCTGTCTCTGGCCTTACGGGCTAGTTTGATTAACCTTAACGAGTGATGATACTGTGCTAGAGATTCCTGAATAATTTCTGTCATGTCTGGGTCATGGCGGAAAGCAGAAAACAACGGGGTAAAATCTAAATTTTCAGTGAGGGGACCTAAATAGGGGCAGTCATAAATAATGTCAGTAGAGGGCGGTGAAGTGACGGAATACGATGAGGAACAGGGGACTGGAGACGAAGAAGACGAGACGGAAGTAAAGACAGGCTCGGAGCTCACCGGTGTTGAGCCCCCGCCCCCGGCTGAAAACTCTGAAAAAGCCAGGGGTGGTTGTGCTCACTTACAAGCAACGTTTCTTGCGGCGGGAGGAACGAGAAGAGGGCATGACGGAAGGCAGAAGTGCGGATTGGGGATGGTGAATCTGTCGAGTCGATCTGGCTGGATCGTTCTGTCACGTTGTGATCAATGACTAGAGCAGAGGTGGAATTGCGGAAATAAATAATTTATTGAGGGGAAGGATAATGAACAGAACACGAACCGGAACAAAGGCAAAGCGGAAACGGAACACGGATCATGACATCATTTTTTTTAAAAATCGGAACGAGATCTTCCTTTAAATTGAGTGAAATGTGTTTGAGGCTTCTTTCGGCCAGCTGAAGAGCAGTGTGTAGCATCATGCGGAGGAAGTACACCGCTTTATTATGCTACTTTTCCTAAAGATGAAAAAAATCTCAATACTTAACTTTCTGTTAATTGATTCAGTTTTAATCTCCCAATTAGGAATATAAAGCATTGGCAGGGTTTTGAAGTTGTGACTTTTACAAATGTTATTATACCTTTATACTAATATTACGGATGTATGCTAACCTGTCAAGCAAAAAAACATAAAAATAGAAATCAGATTCTCTTTTTTGATGATTTGTTACAGCGTCACATTCCTGCCAAAGACACTAAATAGCTTTTTAAGCGCATTTAAGTACATTTATTTACAAAGAGTGCACATAGTTTCCTGGGCATTGCCCTTTATTGTTGACATATGAGCGCGGTATAGTGAGCAGCAAAACACACTCTCACTGGAAAACATTCCATTGCCACATTTGTCAGTTCGGGGCGGTAACCGTTCTGTTCGATAGGACTGGACAGAAATTCAGGCTTAAATCAGGTGACCGGCAGCTGGAGACCTAATAGGAGAAAAAGGGTAAAAGGCAGAAACAGACAAAGAAAAATATGAAGGTAAGGTACAGGAAAATTTGTTGATTTTTCCTTTGCTTGATAAGTTTCTTCTCTCATTTTCTTTCACATTGGCTGTCACCAGATTAGAAATTTTGGCCAATTGGAACAAATAGAAGCGTTTTCTTTTGTCAAAGATAAAAGTGCACATATTGTAAATCTTCAAGTAAACTTTATGTGATTATTTCTTAGTTCATAATTGTGAACAAATTCTTAAATAGTCATCTAGCAGCATTTCAAAAAAGCATTTCCTTCCAATTTCGCTCCAACATGAGAATGTAAAATTGATTCAATTTGACTTGACTTTGAACGACTTTTTTAGGTGTGCTTGATGCAATTTTGGTTTGGTTTTCTTTATGTTATTTTGTTTATTGAACAGTTGAGGCCACAGCATGGACTATACATACATTTTCAACAGGTTAAATACAGAATCTGTGTTTTTAAATTGTCCCACTTAAGGATTTTGGTCTCTGCTCCCATCACAGACAAAAATCGACCAATTTCAGGAAAAGTTTGTGAGTCACACACAATCATTTTTCACTTTTCACAATGACTGGTTGATCATCCTAAATGAGGTTTTGTCGACTCTTACCACATTTCCCAAATATTTTGACATGATTAACTATCATTTTCTAGATGTCAGAATCTTTTTACATAGTTTTTTTCTGTTTTATCTTGGTAGAGGATATACTTCCTTATGCTGACTCCAGAAAACAGTTGTATTCTCTAACCTTTTGTGTGAAACACCTGTATGTTTTTTTTTTCTTTCTTGCATCATTGCTAGTGGGGAAAAAGTGGCCACAGTTTCCCTTTGGGACTGTATTTCTGAGCACGCTGTCTGCTAAACCTCTGCAGAACGATACAGTCTAGTATTACTGACTTGTCATGACTGGGGTTATTACCAGTTATCATACATACTTGTTACCCTCAGCACTTTCAGTACAAGGCTTAATGCAGCCAAAATGCAGAACAATACTAAGCGGAACACTCCAGGGGCTTTAGAGTTTGCCAGAATCATTTCTGTAGCAAAATCACAATCTGTCAGCTTTTTAGCCTGTAATATGCCTGCTGCCTGCAGACTTTGGCAGCACTCTGCTGCGGCCTGGATGACAGAAAACTGTCAGAGTCAGTAAGTGGTCGGCATTATGGTTTTAATGCATTCTCATATGTGTGTCATTTTTTTCCTGCCCTATTTCTGTCATGATTCAAAACATACTGGGCAAAATTACTAATAAAAGAAAATCTTACAGCCCTAATTTAAATGTAAGAGACAGGTTAGGGGCTTTCTTTGGAAATGCACTGCAGTAAACATATATTCCAGCTGGCAAGATGTCTTTTAACCCAAACCGAGACAGTAGGCTTCTTCTTATTTAATAATCCTTCTGGATGAGGCAGGCTATATTCTGGAAAAAAGATGATTTACCATTTCCATTTGGTCTTGTAATGGGCAATTTACATTGGTTCTTAAGTTTATAAGTGTTTTTACTGTGATTACTGTTTGTTCAGTACACTGAAACATTTTATAGATGGCCCAACGTACTGCAGTTGTTAGCGTTGATGCTTGCAGCCATAATATGGATAAAAACTAATAAACGTTATGATATTAGCGGAGAAGTAAGTGTTGAGTTGTTTTTAATGACATGATCTGTTTCAGACATATGGATTTTGTAAAGGCGCTTAACCGTTGCAATAACACAAGGTATATCTTATCTTTCCTGCTCCATAGAAGTGGTTTTGCAGATGTCACGAACAATTAAAAGGATGACTCATCAAGGAGGAAAACTTTCCAGCACTTTTCGGCGACCATTCTTTGTGCTTCCTGCTGAATTTCATCCTGTTAATGGTTTCCCTGAACAGAAATGGAGTCTTCGCTGCTTTTTTTTTCCAGCGGAAGGCCTTATCCAAAGCCGTCGTGCACAAAATCATCGTGTTATCAATGTTGAGCAAACAAAAATACCGCTTTGAAGGTTGTTGTTTTCAAAATATTCAAATTTTTGCAATCAAAACCCACTAAAACATTTATATGTAGAGGAAAATATTTTAAGGGTAAAGATATTTTAATACCTGTGTGTTCAGAAGTGACGTTAAATGTGTCAATTTCTATGTCCTTCTTTCCTAAAGGCTTACATTGAAGAAGACAGTTATCCAAATATAATCAAAAGAGTAACTGATGCCATCACTCACTTTAGGTTTCTGCATAACACACTGTGGGGTTATTGTTGGGATGTTGCTGTAACATCTGAGTCATGATTGCGTTGATTCCTTTTACGTAGCATGTGTGAGGTAGCGCTCATGCTGATTGAAAGCTGATTTCCTTGGTTTTTTTGTTTTTACATATACAAAAGAATATATGGGTGCCAGGAAATCGTAGTGTATGCAACAGTGTCCAATGTACTATAACGGGATGGTATCATGTTGTTAAAATAACATTGGAAATGAAAAGTAGATATTCAATTCTAGTGTCACAAAGGGTGTAAATGTCTGAAGACATGTAAACTTACTTCATACATAAATTACAAAGAGGACATAAGATATGAGCCTCCAGAGTTTAAGAATCCATCCAGTTATATATATTTTTTTCCAGGATTGCTTTTTGTGCAGCCTGTTGGTTCAAGATGCCTTATGTATTTTTTAGTTATCAGCCTTAAATACGGTCCAAAGAATTTATTGAAAGCCAAACACTTACGTTGAAGTTTGTGATCCAAATCAGATGGACACTATATGAGCAAGTTGTGACGATCAAATAGAGCTGATGGGGGGGCAGGATTCATAAAATCATCATCATAAAAACACTATCAATGGACTCCGATTGTGTGCCAGCACACATGTGAGTCATTTAATGAAGAGACAGGGAACCCGAGCAAGACACAAGTCTCTGGGCTCAGCATCCAGTCCTCAGAAGATGCGTCTCCAGGACAGGAGGTAAATTAGTCTGTTGGAATACAAATCCAGGTTGAACAGGGTCACAGTCATAATTTTGTCTGTAATTAAATTTGGTCTCTCAGTGTCTGGCTAGTGTCAGTCCAGCAGACAGCGGCAGTGTGCTCAGTGTGTGTGTGTGTGTGTGTGCGCGCGTGTGTGTGTGTGTGTGTGTGTGAGATGAAGACAACCTTACACCGAGGACCATTACATGGGAATGTGTACTCGCGTGTGTACCACCCCCCCCCCCCACACACACACACACACACACATTCCCATGTAATGGTCCTCGGTGTAAGGATGTCTTCATCTCAGCCTTTTCCTGCTCTCATTAAGGCATTCTTGGTAGGTCACATTGCTTTCACGACCACAGGTGCGATACTTTACCAGTCTACGTACACTAATGATTCCAGTTGTTATGGTGCTGCCATGGCATTGGCTGTTACTCGTTGCTATGCTCGCTCGTGTGTAGGCCGTCAGCGCCTCCACCAAAATAAATGCTTTGTCACTTCTTGCTTCAGAAAGAGCTCGTGCTTACGGAGCATAGTCGTCAATCCGTGACACCAATCCACAATCTGAAGAGCGTGGATTTCATTTACAGCAGCTAAGCGAGATGTCAACCTTCATCAAAGCCTGTGTGATTTTCAATTTCTGCTGCCATTGTGTACCATACGTAGTCAGTAGACACTTATTAGTTGAAGCCAAGGTCTGAGATGCTTTGAAAAAGTCTCCTCTTGTACAGGTTAACAGAGTGCATTTGCATTAATCACCATGACAACTGCCTCCTGACTGCGTGTTATACCTGGCAGGAAAAAAGAAGAAGAAAGAAAGCAGCAGAGAGATTCTGATAGCCTCGTGACAACATGTATTTTAATTTCACACTTTGAGAATAGGTTTGCTTTCAACTTATGCATTGCATGCTTTCCGCTTTGCTCGCTCCATGATTATTGTGCAAAAAGATGGGGTCGTATTGCTTTAGGAATTCATAAAACCTCCACTTTAACTGTCTCAGAAATGCAGAAAATCAGCTCCCACAACTTTGCCTGTCTAACCTTTGCATTGCATGTGCTGGTTTATAGGAGAGCTTAAAGCTATAGAATGTAACAAAATCTTTTTTTTTACACGCAGTATTTTTTACATAATTCAATGAAACAAAAAAAAAACTTTTGAAATAAGCTTTAAAGACATTTTTTCTTGATTGAACTGAAATGAAGCATCTCATCTTTTGCTGGATCCTAACCCTCAAACTCGTTTTGTATTGTTTCTCCCATTGACAATACATAAATAAAGTACAAGTAAGATTCATTTTCAATATTTTTTCAGTTATTTTTTTTTAAGGGATGAACCAATAGTTAACTAATTTAAAAAATATCTTGAATATGAAGGTTTTCTGCTACTAGTTTTCTAATTTTAAGCCAAAATTGAAACATTTTGTACAGGGTTCAGATCATGGCCATTTCAGGTCTGGTTTGGCCATTCCTAATCCAATTCTGGATGTTGAATTGCTGTTCTGTTGAAAGAACGCAATTGTGACCAAGTATCAACCAACTGAAGGGTGATTTAAGGACTTGAGTTTCCTATCCCATTTACTTTTTTCAGTTCACTACTACCAAGGTCCCAACACTTTCAACAGCAAGTCTTCTTAGGGTTGAAAGTCTTCTCTTGAATCTTTTGAATGTTTTTTTTTCTTTTTAGTTTGGTGAAATAACCTGAAACCATTTATTGTCACCTCGGAGTGTAAACGGTATGTCACCGCAAACAGTTTAGTTTATAGCAGACTTAAACCTTGGTGGTTCATGCATTGTTCTTTAATATACCAAATAATGATTGTATTATACTTGTAGGTAGAAACTCCTACTGAGTGGTTTTTCGTCTTTAGATCTTATTATTCTGATCCTGTGTTTCTTTTAGTTCAATTCAAAAATGCTTTCTTTATGTCAAAGGAAGTAAGATGTTGTTATAACTCACATCCAGGGATCTACAAAGAATCGTTGTGGCTGGTGATGCTGGATCGTCATTACAAGTCAGTTTTGCAATGAATCTGATAAGCCTCTGACTAAAGACTGCTGCTGTATGACTGCCATGAGATGCTAACAGCTCAAGAGTAATACAGCAGAGATGATATTGAACAGTGAGAAGTCTTGGATAACACCTTCAGTTATTAGCAAGCCGTGCTAATTTTGACCAATGATGAACTATTGGAAGTCTGTTCTGAATGCAAATTTGTGTACCTGATTGTTGTTTTTCAAAGATATTTTTCAATGTTGTATCATTTAATTTTGTTAAAATGTATCGTTCATAAAAGTACAAAAATAATAAGACATTGAAATAATTAGATACTATTCAAGGTTTTGAATAGGAACTGTTTATCCTTTTCAGTAACTGAAGGACCTGCCTCAGGAACAAGCATAGCAACAAATGTGTTAAATACTAATAATACACTGAAGAAGAAAAAAACAACGAACAGGGAAACCCCAAAAAACTAAGAACAAAGATCACAGCAAAGCCTGTTGTAAGGATTGCATGTGGTGCAGCCACTTAGTCTGAAAAGCTTGTGCAGAAGGAAAGGAAAATAAGATGGATTGAGAGTTGTGTTTAAATGTTTCAGCACCGAGGACAGCACGTAGCTGTCTACGTGCCTCTACTGACAAAAGCACCTCTGAAAGACTGCAACATCCAGGTACAAATTCCCTCTAAGATAAGTTTTTAATATTATGGCTTCACATGGTGTTTATTTAGCATACACTACACATTAAACTTCACAGGTAAGGATCTAAATTTGGCTCACTGTCCTTGTACTCGTTGTGGACGATGTTCATGGAAACACGGCTGTTGCAAATGCACACTGTTGTCTTATTACCTGGCTGTAAAGAGATAGTTCAGGACTTTTAAGGTAAAGGTCTGTTTAAAGGATTTATGGAAAGTAGTAGCAAACTTTGACTCAGTGACAGTCCGCTCTGATATCAAAATAGCCAAGAAAAAGGAAAACTGAAACCTCTAAAAGTTCATATGGAGAAATAAAGCATTTCGTACCTTAGAATTTGTGATATTTGTTTGCTCCACTGGCTCACATTTAGAGTTCAACAATGGTAGAGATAGCTCTTAAAGTCTACTCCCAATATTCACAGGGGTTAAGGACCATAGTTGCCCACAAATACATAAAATACACACATTTTTGAAACCCCTTCTAAAACGATTCTTAATACTGCTAGTGTAATAGTTTAAATACCATAGGCCACAACAGAAACAGAAACAGGTCTCCCTAGAGTTATTTATAGATTATGAAAGTGTGGATTTTAAGGTTTCCAATTGTGTCAATGATGCCAAATTAGCAAGCTTGGCATGCTAATAATTGCTGTTTATTTATAGTTTTTTGCAAGGAACTGAGGGTTAGAACAGGGACGTCAAATTCCTTAGATTTTACCTCAGGTGTCTCAAATACTAAATAAAACAAGCTGAATTCAACCAGAAAGTGAAAGGGTTCAAAACCTTTGAAGCTGGTATTTTAAACAAGGGGTTTCTTCAGGGCTTTTTTTGAGTGTTTTTCTCCATATTTCTCCAGAAACTTCATCTTACTTTTCATATGGTGCATCACAGATGCCTTAACGTGTATTGCAAGCCACTGAAAACCTCTCAGCACAAACACAGCACGTAACATTCACGGTCTTCCTCATCTCCCTCCTTCGGAATTACAACCAATCAGCGGCAAACACGATAAGTGACGCTCTTGGATTGCCTTCATTGCAAATGGAAGTAAAGCTGCAATATGCTGTCGTATTTCAGGTTCCAAAGCTGTTATGAAACAATCTGTTAGAAAATGGGAACATTCCACAGAAAACTATGTGGATGTTGAACCACAAATGGGTGAAAACCCACTGTACTCTACAAAATTCTTTCTTTTTTTTATGGCTAAACTAAAGGGCTATTTTACAGTTTTTTATATACATGGAATGGGTTGGATCATCCGTAGAACAAAAAAACCAAAACACTTTCAACGCTCAGACTGGATCACCCTGGAAATTGGTGTAGCTCGAGAGTGCCTATTTATTATTTTGTGATTATTGAACATTTATTTTGTGAAATATAGGTATTTACGGGAATAATAAAAGCCCATAGATACCCAAGGGATCCTAAAACACGGTGTATTTATCACTGGCTGCTATAGAGGAACTAAGCCCTCTCTTTTTTTTATCTTAAATATGTATATGTGACCACCGCAAGTCAATCATTAGTTTTAACACTTTTGATATTTACATTACACTTCATTGTATCGAATTAAAACCTAAAGCGAACCAGAACAATCAGGGACGTTATTAATCCTCGTCTCTCCACCTACATCTCAGGTATTACGTTTTTGCTACGCAGACACCAACATTATTTATATTAGACCTATAATTAATTTTTCAAGGTAATTAATTCTCAGCTTAAGGAAATGCATGGGAATTACTGTGGACTCAGTTAAAGAATGATGAATACAACAGTACGTTAAGAGTGTGCAACATGAAATAGATATTGAATTTATTAATCTCACAATTCATACTACAGCAGGAATATTGCAACAGTCTCCACAGTAAGACTGGGAAAAAAGGACACACTGTGATCAGGGGGAAAGGGCAGTAACTCTCTATTTTAAGCGGATGTATTATCTAGAATATTTCAAAGACTAATTGCTGCTCCATTTGGAAAAAACAACATCTGTCCTCCAATCATTGGAGCAATAGTTTTGTTTTGCCAGTTAATTCTTCAGGTCACGGGGTCGTGTTGTAATATATATACATATATAAAGGTTCCCGACTGTAAACGACCTCTCAGGCATACCCATGCATAACACTTCTGAGTTGTTTGCTTGGAAATGTTAAAGGGTTCCATGAACCTACAGCGGCAGTGAAGCTTTTTTCTCTTGAAGCATGAATCCTTTACCACAGCCAGCTCAGAAGAAGGCTGACCCAGGGCACAGACATGAATCAGCGGTTATGTGGAATCTCTTCCCTATTTTTAGTATTTTAATGCTTTTTTTCTGTCTTTCTTCACGGAAATATTGAGACATAAAAACAGTCCAAATTGCCTTTTTTTATAGATGGAGGCGATTCTTTTAAACCCACAGAGGGTACATGTAGAAATTTACTCAATCTTATGTGAACTCACGATTCAACGGTTAGGAGACGTGCACAGAGTCTGAAAGATTGCATGAGGTTTTAGATTTGGTGAAAAGTTCATGTGGGACTTTTATTCACATTTTGTGTGAAACGATACAGGAAAAAAGAAAAGAGAAACAAAAGAACATCTGAATTTGTATTTAGCCCTCCGTCTATCGATACTTGTATCCAGCTGTTCCAGCCACAGCAGTTCTTCTGTGCTATGTCTTAACACCAAGGGACTGAAAGGTTTTTACATTTTCTTTTTACAAAAAAAATAACAAGCTCAGCCAGATTGGATAGAGGACGTCTCTTTAAATCGGTTTTAAGATCAGCCGATCAGACAGGAAATAGGTAGAGGGGGAAAAGTATGGAGCAAAGTCGGGAATCAAACCTGGAAAGGCTGTGTTGTGGACTATTATTTGCAGTTTACGTGCACACTATGAAACCAAGTACAGCTCCAGGTCTAAACTTTGACTTGAGCATTCTAACACATGGTTATGCTTTGATGCAAACCTTTCCGTTGCTGCTGTGTGGGTTTATAGGTTCTGTCGATCGTGACCTTTTGCCCTGGTGTCAAGTCTGTAAAGCCTTTTAAAACACTTCCTTCTTTCCACTACCTCCAGAAAAGCCAGATTCTGGTTATATATAACTGATAACTTTCCTGGCAACAAAAGTAAGAAGCACTTTTAATTTATATGGGAATATTGAACCAAACATCGTTTTAATGTGTTGCACTGAACGGTTTTTAGCATGCAATCCCGAAAAAATATATTCAAGTTTGTGGTGTGACAACATTCAGAAAAACATCAAGGGGTACAAGTACTTTAATAAGACACTCTGTGAACGATGACAGGTGGATTTGTCCGGCACAAAGAAGCTTCAAAATGGCAGCGAGACAGCTGATTCACTCGCCGACAGCAGTAGCTTTGAGCTTCTGCGCCGCATCGCATTCAATAACTGCGGTGGGCGGGTGGGCAACAGGTTACTTTGCATTTTAATTATCAGAAGGTCAGGCCAGGTTGCGTCCACTTGCCTTGTGCTTCATGTGATTAAACATGCACCGGGTGCACAATTTATAGAGCACCGAGGACGCATTGACCCCATCACAGCTTTTACATTCTCTCAGCAACCTTTGTTGATGAAAGTATTGGCAGTAATTTATGATGCAGAGTTGCAAGATTGGGCAGTGGGAGAAGAAAAAAAAAAAAAAAAAACGCTAAATAAATCATGCAAAATTAGTCCTCATATCCTTCAGGGTCTGCTTGTTTCTGGCTTTTTCTGTGGCGGTTAGTGTTTTTAATATTTGCTCAATAAAGTTAATGGGAAATGCTAAAGAGAAGATTTCCCACAGTAAACCTGCGGTTATTACCTCCTAATGTTTTCGCTCCTGTCGCCCAACACCATTTACTGCTGTTCTCATAATTTATCCCCACCAGGCTGTTTGGAGAAACCAGGGACACTCATACGTGTGAAAGGCTGCATAGCTAGCAGGTTTTATACTCTGCTGTGATTGAGTCTAGAAATTTGTCATGGATGCTAACTAACTCCCAAAAGCAACCTTGGGCAAAAAAAGAAATGTCCTTCCTTTATTGTCAATTTATGTCCCATGGTATGCTGCTCTAATTCACAGCACTGTCCCATAAAGCTCATAGATGCAATTCACATTGCTTTAGATCAGCAGTTTGGCACCATTCCATAAGATCCAGTTCTCAGACTTTAAGCTTTTTTTGCTTTCATTTGCAAACTGTAACACAGCCGGGAGGGAGGGCTAACTCTCTCACGTGGGAGGCCAAAGACTGTGACATAATTGTTTGGCAAATTATTAACACCCACTGACTGTGAATAAAGCTTCCCATGGTCGGCTGGAGAATACACTCCGGCAGAATGTGGAGGCTTATTGTCATGTGTGAAACTGGGAGGAGCCGCTACGAAAATAATGCGTTCCCACCCGCCCACATGGAAATGGGACTCCACCCTTATTATGTCAGTGGAGAGAAAAATGGAGAGGACAACAACCTGTTTTGACCGTAGTGAAAGCCTTTGATTCAGTGTTAACTTAGATCTGATGAAAGTACCCTGCTTTGAAATGCCTGTTCGGTTTCTTTTGAACATGTTTTTTTCCTGGTGGAGAAGGTTTCAACTACGATCTGAGGGCAGAACTATATAGGCGTGTACTTTATGCTCTGCTGACATCCTGTGTTAGTTTTTGAGGCTCTTCTTTTCGAAGGAAAAAGCATTTGTTTATTGAATTACCTTGTACAGGTAACTTAACAAGGTAAGACTGAAGCCAGACTGGCCAATCACAGTTTCTTACAAAAGAAAATACAAAACAAACCAGTACCTCCAAATTCTTTATCTGACAGCAACTCAGACAGTCAGCACAGATATCATAAAAATTGTAGATAATTTGCGATTTCTGTGACAATGCCATGGCTGGCAAACTGTTACTTGTCAATTCTTCTTTTTTTTTGTGTATTTTTAGAGCACGTCTTCCTTGACATAGTAAGGCAAATTGAGCAGTTGTAACATGAGTGAAACCAGGTATTCGCGGGAGTCAGGGACCACAATCGCTGTTAAATCGCTGAAACCAGCAAATAAAACTGCCGAGATTATTTTGAAGCCATGGTACACAATAAACAACCCACAAATACCGGAATGCAAATGAGAGGTTCTACTGTGGGACACATAGAAAAAAGACAAAAGATAAAGAAAAAATTGCGGCAAATTTTACTATGTACTTCAAAATTGAATATTTCAAATATAGGTCTTACCCTTGACAGATCGTCTCTAAAACTGAAAGGCAAAATTATTTTTCTACATACGTGAATAATAGTATTTTAAAGGTTTTTTGGGTCTATATGTGTGAAGCCACATCCTTGCTACTGTCTTAATGCCACCCTACACTGTTGTGCGTCTGCTTACAATCATTGGGTAAAGGAAGAAAAAAAAAACTGGACAGAACTTGGAATCTTATCAAATGGAAAATCGTGTTGCTATTGTGTTGGTTCACAAATGCAGCATCTACAATGGGCGGCTGGATAGCTCAATTGTAGAGTCCCCTGAATTTTGCACTGGGGTCCTGGGTTTAAATTCACGCTGGGGCAAAGAATATACACCAACAGCATCCAGTGTGGGTCCTTAAGCAAGGGTCTTGCTCAAGGTGAATAAGCAATTACTGCCTGCTTTGTAAGCTGCTTTGGATAATAGCATCTGATAAATACTAAATACATTGAAGGAAATAAAGCACTGATCAGACCATCCAATTACAATAGACCTAATTTACTTGCAGACTGTTAAACCATGATGTGACTATTCTATTGGTAAAGTTGGTTGATCACTCAGACCCTCTACACTTATTCTGTCATGCAAAAAAAAATCTGATATGTTGATATATTGATATATATTGAATCTGATATGATGTCTTGGGCTTTACTTTCCATGTGTCTTGACACCAACAGGATTAGCACAATCCAGCAGGTTTTAAAGTTTTCTCACAGTTTAACCATAAATAGTATCGATTACAGACAAACATTTTTTATTTGGACCCCGGTACGAATAGATTCACAGGACTATGGATCTAGTGGTACTGGGACCCTCGGTCAAGTCAGACCTTAACGTGAATAATAATCTATACTAATTACTGATTCTTTAAAACATAGTTTGTTATTCATAAAACCTTTATTTGTGAAAACAAATGTGATTTTAACTCTTAGTTTTCTAAAGAAAATATTACTAAATCTCCTCAAGTGTTGTTCTTGTGGGATGCTTATTATAATTACACTTATATGACATTGGTAGGAATACAGTACACCGTCAAAATGTTGGTAATAGTATCTTTAAAAATCCCTGAGAGGTTCTGGTCTCAACCTGAACCATCTTTTAGTGTTTTTGAACAAGGATGAAAGCCAACGTGACGCTACATTTAAAAAACCTCTTCAGGTTATGTTACTCTTAACCTCTTGAAACCTCTAAAAATCCTCCTGTGTTTTTCGAGATTCTTCTTTTCAGGGCAAAAGGTTATTTAAAAGATGATGGTCACATGTAGTAGAAGAGGTTAAGACTATAACGATCACTCTCATTCACTTCAAAATTAGAGAATATTCTTGTTTTAACTCTGACTCAACCTCGGGTTTCTTCCTCTGGATGGATATATAGCTATAATAATTTAGCTAAATAGATCAAGACATGTCATAAAGGTTTGGAGGGTTACTTTTAAAGAGTTCTTTGTCTTTGCAGTTCCATCAAGTTGTAAGTGTCCATTTAGTAAAACGCAATTGAATATATCTGAGCATAATTGCCCATAATTGAAGAGGCTCTGTCTGAGGACCTAACAAAAAGCCTAATGTATTTTCAACATTTGCCACAATGTCCTTCTGGTTTCAGTGTTCAGTCTTTTTATACTTAAAACATACAAACCTGTGTGTTTTTGGTTAACATCTTATTGGTTAATTGTTCTAATATTGATAAGCAGAAACAATACTAAGTGAGTTTAAATAGTTTAAGACATTTATATGAATAAAAGTCAGAAAAGTTCTGTTTTTATTTACCACCCTTTGCCATAATACTGATGAAACATCCAGTGTAAATGTTTGCCTTTAGAAGTCAGTAGGTAAATAGTCCATCAATTCATCCATCCATACATCAGTCCATCAATCAGAAAACTCCCCAAAAACCTTTTTGACTAGAAAGCCCAGTTTTATTGGGGAAGGTGTAAATGCACAGCTGAACTCTGGACAAATAAATTCTTAAATGACTACAAGCCAAGGTCCTGGAGGGGCTGAAAGGAATATCTAGAGTAGTCACGGTAATGCATTTACGGCTATCTTGTATCCACAATGCTCAATGTCTATATAAGATAGACAACACAGATATAAAGCTGGATGTGAGCCAGGTCGCCGGTCCATCAAAAATATGCAGAACAAATTAAATGTCTCACTAACTAGAGGCATTTAAGAGCAATCAACTAACCCAACATCCAGGTATTTGGACTGCCTGCACAAATACCCTAAACCTTTGGTGCCAACATGCTTCAGCCATATGTTATGTAGACTTGGCGTAAAGATGCCTTTCCAGAGCTAAGACAGGTCAGGGATAAAGCTGCAGGGAAGTTCAGGATTTAAACATTCTACAATACCGGAAACAAACCTAAATCTGAAGCCCTAAATGCAGGCTGTTATATTGTAGTGTATTCTGTTATGGTATGTCTGTCGTCTTTAGTTACAATGGACTAGTCAAATGATAATTTTTGGCCAAACTTGAAAAATATTGTTAATGTCCCATGTCTACATAACTGGACAAACGGCGTCCAATGCCATTTGTGCCAAATATATTTGGGTTTATAGGACTTGTATACATGTATTTTTTTCATAGTTGCTTCAGCCTGTTCAGGCATAGGAAACATCAGAAAGTGGTAGATTGTAAAAAATAAGAAATAAATAAATTGGCATTTAAATACATGTTAAGCCATTTCTGACGTTCTTTTTATACATTTTTTATCAGTGCTCCTTCTTTTATAAGAGACATCCCCGGCATGATACAGAGACAAGTGCGCGCACACACACAAACAAGGAAACTCTTCAGCTATTCCAAACTTGTTTGTCTGTTGTTAGTTTTCAAGTCCTGGTTGGAACAGACAACTAAAACAAAACAACAACCCGCTTTATATCTTAATTGGTTTGCCACTGTAGCATTCACAAATCATAACTCTGCCACGACACCCCGGTTATGGATCCTAACAAATCAAATGTACATTTTGAAAATAGAGCAGGCACGCTCCCAGAATCATTGATCAAGTCAACTTTTGGATATGCCACTTGCTCCTTATACCACTGCCAAATTTTCATTCTGCTTTTTTTTTTTGCATGACAGACTTCATGCAAGAGCCGTCATTTCAAACTCCAGCACTGTTTTTTTGTTGTTGTTACACATCCTGTTGTTTTGTTTTGGGGGTGTAAAGGTCCATGGGAGACTGAGACAGCCGTATCAACCCCGTTTTAGCATAAAGCTTGAGGCTGGCCCCCTGTCCACGGCCTAATGAAAAGTAGAAGATAGGCAGTGCTTGTCATGCTTGGCTTGCCCTGTGATCGGCAGTCTGTGGACAGTTACTCCGCTTGCATGCCAATTAATCTGCGCCTCTGAATTTCCCACCGTTACTGGTTTAGTCAAAGCTTACTGGGGGGGGGACTCCTAGCCCATGCTTCATTTATGTGCCAAAAAGGGCTTTTACCTGAAGATTTCACAGTTACAAACAGATTGATTCTGTTGTGCTAGCTTCAGATGTGGACGTTAAGAGCGTGATGGTTTTATTCGGCAGCAAATAAAATAAGGCAGCAGCCTCGGTTGTGTAGGATTACAGCTTTCCACTGACTCTTGAGATGCCTCTAAGGAGCATATTTTCCACCTTTTGATATGGCGCATTGGTTAAAGGGTGCTTTAAGTTGCATTAGCATGCTGCGCCGGCCAGCGCCGAACATTATTATTCCCTTTTATTTATGTGTCAAAGCAGTGGGCGGAACCTGGATCACAGCTCCGGGCTCAAACGGTCCTGGCTCCGTCTCAACAGCCTGAGTGTCTTTAAATGGCCTGTCATCACCATTGGAGGGCGGATAAAGATGGATTTCAGATGAAGATTCATCGAGTGAGAACAGACCTGAGCTTGCTGTTTCTGGCCCACAATCGCTCATTGTCGGCCACCGCCTCACACAAAAACAATCAGAAAGGAAAAAGAAAAGAGCAAAAGTTTCTTGTGTAGCTATTTTACAAATCAACAGAGCTGAAAAATAAAGGGAAAAGCCCGATTCATCATGAATAATAGACATGTTGGCTAAGCTCACAAGGCAATTGAGGAATCCAGGTTACAATTTATGGGATAAATATTTCATGGCGAACATCTGTCTGTATATTCAGTGCCAGCATGTTTTTCAAGTTGCTACAAATGCACGTCAAACGGGAAGCGAGCGAACAAGCCATCGGGGGAATGGAACAAAAGATGCATCGGTGCTGGGAGGAGATTTTTTCAGCAGGAAGAAGAGAAAAAAATAACAGCTCAACAGCAAACTTTTTTTTTTCCTGCTCCTCACTCACATTCATACAGCGCGGCGGACTTCCACATAGTGCCATTGTGAGAATTGGAAAAGCGATCCAGAAAAAGAGGAAGAATGGCAACGATCCTCCTACGCTCCTCTTTCTTCTCCCCCTCTGTTGGGGCTGTGCCACGGCTTGGACAGAACTAACATTCTTTCACAGCTTATCCCAGGACTCTTTCAATTAGGCACTAATAGGCAGCCAAACAAAGAGCCCTCAAATATAAGAAGGGGGGAAAAAAACATGCTGGGTATGAGGGGGCTTTTTTTTTTTTCTTTTTTTTTTTTTTGCTTACTTTCAATTATTTTAGACTCCTTTTTTATGCCAAGCCTTTGAGTGGAAATGCACTATTAATTGTCCATACAGTTTCCTATTTCCTGTTTGTGTCTTTTGTGGAGGATTTGGATTTGATGACTCCCCAAGGACCCCCACCCCCCTTCCAAGC
>JAVLVB010000179.1:135592-150159 GCA_032876305.1 Orestias chungarensis | reverse complement strand
AGGTTTCTTCCTGTTAAAGGGGAGTTTTTCCTCTCCACTGTCGCTACATGCATGCTCAGTATGAGGGATTGCTGTAAAGTCAACGACAACACAAGCCATTGTTTCTGCCTGCTGATTCCAGAGGAGTGAATGCTGCAAGTCAATGACTCGATACAATCTGCTGGGGTTCCTTAGATTGGAAACTTTTTCAAATTGATTTTTTAGAATGTATCCTTGATTTTAATTGATTTTTTGTAAAGTGCCTTGAGACGACACCAGTTGTAAATTGGCGCTATATAAATAAACTGATTCTTGATTCTTGATTCTTGATTGGTTTGTTTTGGACTTTTCCAAAGTTTCATTCAAGGAAAAAACCAGTCTATTTTTTTTATATTTATATGGAGATGACCTCTCCAACTTTGCATTTTTCTAACATTGGACTTCTAGCAATTTTGCAACTGAATATTTTTGATGGAAAGTGATGGCTATGGTACCCTCTGTATCTTTTGCCTGCCTTGTGTGCACATATAAGAAAAGTGTCCGTTTATTGACATTCATATTTAAATCAAGCAAAAATACCTTTTGGTTGCGGGCTCTTTATAAGCTTTGACCATGACATCATCATTATACATTTTTTGTTATTTCATTTTTTCTATTTCAGACTCAGTGAATAGTGGATTCACTCAATATACAGCTGTGCCATATGGGATTACCAAGATATAGAGCACAGAAGAAGCTTGTTTGCTCCCCAGCATCCTCCTTGTTTGTGTCCAGGAAATGTTAGGGATGAGAAGGCAGCTGGTGGGGAATCCCACACGGCCATGAAATCTGTACTGAAACACAGTACAAGAAGAGAGGGGCTTATCTCTGGAGGGCTCAGTGTGAAACAGCTACAGCGGGGTGGAGAGCACCAGCTAAATGGAAACAGTAGTTGGTATTTTTTCAATTCTCCAATGATACAATGATGCTGTCACACAAAGTCCATTGGCAAGATGAATACTAGTATTTTGCTAAACATTTTGTTGAGCTATTGTACAGGTTTAAGAAAAGAGTTGTACACTGTAGTGTCTTATCAAGTCTACAGGACCCTAAAGAAGTTTACATTACACTTATTCATGAATGGGTGATTCATTCAAACACTGGTGGTGGTAAGTTACTACATTATAGTCGCAGCTGCCCCTAACAGAACAGGTGACAGAGGAAGCAGGGGTTCGAACCGGCAACCCAACTGTTATAAGAAAAACTCCTAGCTACTACGCCACCACTGGCCAAGATTTTAAACCAATGCTAAATTAACTCAGTTTAATAACAAATGCATATTTATTTCATTTTTATGAATCCAACCAATCCATCCATACAGCAACAATCATTAGACAAGAGGTGGGGTACACTGCACAGGTTGCCAACCCATTTCAACGTTACATAAAAGCATATAACCATGCACACATACCTAAGGACAATATAGACATTAAAATTCAGCTAAGAGTCATGTCTTTGAACTGTGGGAGAAAACCCCTGTGAAGGACATTCAAACTCAAACTCAGGAGCTTCTTACAACAGGGCAACAGGGTTTCCAATTGTAACAATGTGCTGCAATGACAGAGTACTCTAATGTAAGAGCAAGTAACCATATTGCTCTGGTGTCATCCTCCATACTTCACACATAAAGGAGATAAAGCCAGAAGGACCTTCTACAGAGATCCTAGACCCGCTACAGAAGTATAGTGCTTATCACCGGAAAACCTAAGTCCAATAGTAAGCTAAAGTGGCCCCTGGGGATACTCATAAGGAGAGCCAAAAGTAATAGCTGCCAAAGTCAAATCAAAAGCAGCTGGAAATAAAATTCAATCAACATCTTCAGCTGGTGGCCAGGAACTGCTTCACACTGCACAGAGAAGGATGTTAAATATTCCTCTCCTGGGCCTGCAGGCAAGAAAGCAGTAGGAACTACATCAAAAGCTTCTGCTGTAAGAAATGTACCTAAAAAATACCATGACCAGACACCTGTCTGACCTCTCAAGGCTATGTTTTTATGTGATGCAACAGTTCCCAATGGTATCAAACCAAGAGGATCCAATGGCCCTAAGAAACCAGCAGCTGAGACTGCCAATAGAGATAGGGCCAAAACTGCAATTGATACTAACAGACTGCTTAAGCAACATCTTCAACACATGCCACATTTTTCAAAATATTTGAACGTTTTATGATTCAACTACATCAAAGTTTGAGTTTTTTCAAGCAAACATTTAAAAATAATTGTAAAATGAAGTGATTAACATTCTTCAAAACAAATTTTTCAACACCCTTTCACCCTGGACTTTCTGAGCTGTTTTCAGGTTGGCAGCTGAAAGCAGAAAACTCAGGAGGTTTTTCCCACTGGTGCTGATGCTAATTGTATCAGGATGCTTCATATGAGCTAGGCTTTTAGCTGTTTAATTAAAGCTGCATGGCAACAGTGAAACCACAACATCTGGGAACGTAGGGGGAGTTTATTGATAGGCTGACGTAAACTGAAAGAAGGAGTTATGCTTTGCAACTGATAAATTGTGCATATTTTTCAAAGCAATAGTAGATCACTTAATGCTACTACACAATGTGCGCCAACCAAGCAGCTTTAGTACCAAACATTGCATCTACAGGAGAAAAAAAGTTAATGGGAGTGAATGTGTGATTGTGATTGTGTATGTGTATATGTGTGAATAGGGGGTTTACTCCACGGTTTTTGTAGTCAGTGCAGATTACAGTACTTGCCTGAACTTGTGAAGGTCCTTATTAAATTTCAGCTCATCTCCCCAAGGACATGTCGCCAACCCTGCATAACCCCGACATCACATCGCCTCAGCCCAAGCAGGATGACACATCTTCACTCCCATTCCAGCTTGTTTTACTATTTAATTTCACTGCTTTTGTACTGAAAGCACAAATCCGAGCTCTGGGGCGGACCCCCCCCCCCCAACACTCAACACACACAACTAACAAAAAGCCATGCCACTATCTGTGTTTTAACTGGCTCTGCAGGAGAAATGCTCTGGATCACAGCCAAAACAATTCATTCACACAGAGTTCCTCACACGCCCATGTTATTTCACTCCTTTATTTTAGAAGCTCAATGGAAAGGCCTCATTCATCACTGTTGGAATGGCACCCAGTGTTTTCCTCTCCTTCCTAAGAGGGGATGATGGTTTGCAATCATTTTGGCTCCTGACTTTATCTAATGTTTCTGGGCATTAAAGCAGTATCTGTTTAATTTACATAAACTCCAACAGTTCAGGATACTATTATTAAACACTTTGCTTTCATGTTTTTATTCACATCTTTCCAAACCGAACTCGCGCGCGCCTTTCCCATCCAGCCCAAACAAAAGCATTCTTATCTCTGCATATCAAACAGCAGAAACCAATATTACTCATCCGTATATTTTTGTACGATTTCACGGATGAAGCGCAGACTGTCTGGTCTTCATCTCTACAGACAGAGCAGAGAGCGGCGAGCGTCTCTAGCTAAACACGCTCGCAGAAAAATCACCAGCTATCAGCTTCACAGCCTGGACCGCCATGACATCTGGCAACCAGCATCAGTCTTCCCGGGGATTTTATGCTTTTGCTGATAAGATAAAGCATAACTTAGACTTTGTGGCCTTGCTCCTTTAAAACTCTCTCTGTAGGTCTGTTAAACTTTACTTTCTATGACAGTTTACCTAAGTACATTGATCTCTCGTAACTATTTCTAAAGACTTGGTCTTTTGTTCTTACCAAACAGAAGATAGTGCGTGCACTTTATTGTTTGGGAATAAAGTTTGCATAACCTGAGAAAAAGGATCATTGAAAATGGTGAACGCTTATCTAAAAGTGAATCAATGCTCTTAAAATTCAAAGATAATCTCAGTGAAGACGTGATTACAAGTCAGTTATTTCTATGTTGAGTCTGAAATGTTAAAGAAACAACTCCAAGTCACGTCTAAAGTTAAAGTTTCAAGTCTTCTGCTAGTTTGTTACGAGTCTTTAAAAGTAAAGACTTTGAGGGTAAAGTACCAATCAAGTCTAAATTATTTAAGAGGCAAGTTCAAGAGAGGTCTCAAGGGCACCTACAAGTCAAATGTCAGGAGGTTGAAGTCCAAGTTAAATCTTAAAATTTCTAATTTATTTGGCAGCCAAACATTTAAAATATGTGTTAAATTGAATTCAGGTCATCTTACTGGAAAGTATAACCAGTTTAAGGCAGAACAGGATTTTAAAACAAGAGCTATTAAACACATTACCTTCTTAGGTTTTAAACTTTCATTTAACCTCAAAAAAATGTATTTGTTGCTTTATGTTATCTCCAAATACTGAAAAGGTGTCATTTATTATGTTCCAGGAAAAATAAAACAAAGAAGATAAAATAGATTTCTATTGGATGTCTCTATTTGATTTTGAAATAAGTTCAAACCCTGCATTTATACTGTTCTCTCATTTACTGTACGTCACATTATGTGGGTATTGAAGGATTTTCTCCTCCTCACACTAAATCTGAGATTTTTTATTATTAATGAGATACACTGTTTTAATCCCATATTTAAAATTCTATAGTCAAGTATAATCATTAATCTTATTACAACATATTGATTGAGTAAATAAGAATTTGTCAAATTACTAAGCTTTTATTAAGAGTCCTTTCAATAAAACCACAGGACTTGAGAGATGTGTTACATTTATTTTATTCTGAAATGACCCTGATGACATTTAATATAACCTTGTTTACATATACCTTTGAAAGGTTTACATAAGGCAAGTTTAATTGTATACCACTATTCATGCACAGGCCAATCCAAAGTGCTCTAGTTTGTATGTGTTTGGTCTTTAATACTTTAGCTTTGTTATTCCAAACAGACGTTCAAGTTTTACAAAATCTCTGTTGCTCAACAAATGACTTTTTTTAGTGACTTTCCATAGGTGCTTAACTAAACATTTGCTTGGATGCATTTCCCTTATTTGCTGAAAACCTCCTCCTCAGACAGGTGGGCTTTTTCTTTTCTTTCTTTTTTTTCTACATTTCTTTTTGAGCAGACAAATCTGGTACCCCTGGTGATATTTATCTCTATTTTCCAACGCCTCCAGCAGCCTGCTGGCTCCCATCGAGAACCTGCCCATCTGCAGTAACACAACCTGGGAGCAACACAACCTGGGAGCAACACACGAGGTGCTAGACGTGTGTCTGACTGATCTGCAGTATGTTCACTTTAAATGACCAAACTTTAGTAATTTGAAAAGGTCGCCATGAGAAAATTCAAATAACAGCTCTGAAATCTAGATCTCCTGCATCTCTTTGAGAGCTTTAAAGCTAGACAGTTAAAACATGCTTTAGCATTCACTGTTGAAGAATACAACATCTTGATGTTGATTGGCATTTCTCCCACCAGTCGAACAGAGTTACTAATGTTTTCCAAACATCTTCTGGTGAATCTGCAGGGATTTACAGCTCAGGTGGGAACATCTGTGAACAGGAAAACTCCCAAGAAAGCCATTTTAGAACGAAACCCTTAAGTAGTCCCAAATGTGGTTCTGCCAAGATTAATGCAAAAAGACAGCAAATGTGGATTCTTTTTTTGGTGACCATTACTAAACTTTTTGACCTCTAGTGAAGTCTACTCTAGGTGTGAAGGTTTTGTTTTGAATCTTTTATCCTTTTTATGATAAATGATCAAGACAATGTCCGAATTGATATGTTTAGATTTTTTTCACGCTTTATTCCTTTTGAATAATATTTCAATGAATATGATTCAATCCTCAGGTTGAAGAGATGAGCTCTGAAGGCTGTCGGTCACTGATTGGCTAAAGGGTGGAAGTCCGTGGTGGTGTTAGAAGATCGACTCCCCTACAATATTCCAAGCCACAATTTTTGAAAAACTTTGACTGAGCATCTTCAGAGTTTTAAGGACAAAGGCACGCTGTGCAGATTGTTCAACAGTGCTTCCATAACCTGGATTGTCGGGGTTTCATTAAGTCCAAATAATAATGTGTTTCTACTGTACTTAAGTACACTTTTTGAATATCTGCACTTTACCTGAGTATTTTCTTTCTTTTTATATATTGATGACATTCACTCCATTACATTTTGAAGACAATAATTGTGAATATGACTCCACCGCATGTCTTGGAAGCCTGTTGTTCCTTTTAGGCTCAACATCGCCTTGTTTTTCCCTGAAATCTAATAGGCAAGAAGCTCTGGCCCTCACAAGATGGCAACCAGCTATACTGGCCACACACATCTGAGAATGTTGAAGAACATCATCTGTGATCACCATCGAGAACTCTCTAGCCTTCATTGGAATACTGTTCGGCAATGGAGATGGGAAGAGAAATTTAAGTAGAGAAACCGTCGCATCTATGGCCGTTTATCAGCTTGATGTATGAGGTATTAAAATGAGTATGAGAGACTAGCTGGGATTTTGCAATCTACTGATTGATGTCCAGCAACAGCGATTGGAGAAAAGATTTTAGGAAATGTTGTCTAACATTTTGTTTCATTTTTACAGGTGGAGGTTTGTCCAAATGTCAGTATATAAGGTGGTGTCAGAATCTTTTGAAAACTCTAGTACTTTTTAAATTAAATACATTAACTTGAGCAACATTGTGATTCTTTTGAGCGTCATTAGATTGACTCGAGTACTTACAGTACATCACACAGGGAGGAATACTTTTGCAAGGCGACCCTTTCTAACACATTTGGTCGCTTTCGCTTTGCTTTGGAAAAGTTATAAAGAAGATATGAATCAGCAGATCGCAGAGACGCCAATGCTCATATCACAAAAAAGTCATCAAAATAAGTTTGAGAGGAGAGTTCCTTTGTTTACCTGAAGCATATGAAGTTGGAGCTGGTAGCTGAGAGCAAACAGGATATTAAAGCCTGCATACCAGAGATCATGGCTTCTTTTCACTGTGGTGCTAAATTAATCTCTGTTACTATGGAGATAGAACCTGTGGGTAGACGCACACATGGTCGCTTCAAAGTTATGGATTCAGGTATGAACAGGTGAAATTCTGAAAATGTAGATTTGCTTGTCTCCCCACGCACAAAAGCTGACTTCATATGGTAACATCGGACAAGGACCAGAGGAACCAGCAGTGCAACTGGTGTGAAATACGTTGTCCTGTCCTTTGATCTTCAGGAATCTTATATTTTCTCTGATCGGAGTTTTTGTCTGAAGAGGCTCCTCTGCTCTACAGGTAAAAAATCGGCCTGTCTGGATCTTTTCAGGAGAGCAAAGTGAATATAAAGCTTCCGATGATGACTGGTTTTAATGAGAGCATAAAAATTCAAGGGATCCCAACAAAAAGTGATGTAACTGATGTAAGCCGAACCCATATCAAAAGAGGACTTGGGTAACGGGAGTGAGTGCAGCTCACCGCAGGAGGATAAGAAACTCATTATTCTGCGACTAACACAGACGGAGGGGACGATGCTGAGAGGAGTGCAGAGAGAAAAGAGGCAAAAAAAACGAGGCAGAGCACATAAAACAAGATTTATTTTTTATTTTTTTTTATGATCAGAATTCCGGTCACAAAATATTAGGGTTTATGCTGGTTCTGTTACTTGGTGCCGACAAGGCTGCGTACTCTCCCAGCTGCCATGCATGTTGCATCATGAATATATGCTGCAGCCCCAGAGGGAAGTGTCAAACAGCGGGGCGGGGCTCACAGCGGCATCAAACCAGTGCACCCTGCTGCTCCGTACACTGCACCCGCTCACATTTCCTGCACCGTAAACTGCGGACCGTACGCATGTTCAACTGAGTTTCTCTCAAGTCTCCTACACACGAAGGAGCCATACAGGTGATCATGAATGATAATTCTGCAGACGAACACATAATTTAGCCGCTTCTGTGATCCTTAGTGTGCATCAGAGTGTGCCGCTCGGCTCGGAGCAGGAATGCAAATGGCATTTTCTGCATTAATCCGAAACGTGGTGATTGAATTGCAAATGCACTAAAGTAACAGTTTTTAAAAAAAATTCATTTAAAGTCTTTGAATAGTAATAAGGCTCCCTCCTCCTCCTTTACCGCGCCGGTTAACACGCACGAATAAGAGGAAAAAAAGTGCATTTTAAATTCTTTCAGTGCCTTATCTGCTGACCATGGCCGGCTTTCAAAATTTCAGATGCAGGATCCAACGCCTGTAAAAATTCCGCTTCTGTTCCAACGTGCAGCCAACAGTTGGAGAATCATCATATCATGGTTGCATCCTGTTACTTCATCGTCTCTGGAAGAATGTTTCGTGAACAGTTATGATAAGCCATCATTATATAGCGATATGGGTGACTGTGAAGCTGTGGGCATTTAGCTGAAAGGAAGGGTCAATGCGTGGGAGAGAAGCTAATGAGGTGTAATTTCCCCATGTTTACCACTTGGTAGTAAAGTGACATCTGAAAATTGCTGCTTTTTTTATGTCCATTTAAGTATAAATGCCATACTTGTTCAGCGTGACCTTTTATCTGTCGTAGTATTGCCAGTGGTATGATCCACAAGTTGTAAATGATGATGTTTAAGAAGTCATTTGAACATAATTTCTCGCAGTACATTATTACTGCAGGCTGGTGGTGAGTTTAGCAGCCAGCCTCCGCTTCTGAAACTGGACTGACCCTGCTTCTCTTCTAGAGATGCCAAAGAGTTTTTTTTTACAGATCTGATCATCGGTCAGTGGATTAATAGTTTTATTGTACAGAAATTGCAAAGAGCAAATGAACAAAGCCAGCTGTAAATTAAATCCACATTAGCCAAACTTGAGGCTTCATAAAGCCGCTTTTATTAACTTCAAACCTTATGGTGCTAATGTGGACCTATTGACTGTAAAAACACAATACAGCTCAATATCTGGGCAGCAAAGACGATGTTCCACATGACCAATTCCTCCATGGCACCATCAGTTGTTGGCAGTCACTGCTATCCTATCTAATTTGTGTTCCTCTGTCAAGCCATATGTTTCAAACATTGGGCAGAGAGAAGTTGGAGGTGCAGATGTGATCCTTTCCCACTATGACTGACGGATGGTTGGAATTTCTTTATTCTCTCTCATTTGGTTCTGCTCTGCAAACATAATAGCTTTTTTTGTTTGTTGTTGAGCCGTTGGGATTTGAGGTCATAGTTCAGGTATTATTTGTCCTTTTGAAATGGTAATAAGCTGCTCCCGTTTGTACAAGCCCTACCTGGTTGCCATGGCCACACATGATTGCCACCGTCTGTAGGTAAAAAAAATTTAAAAACGAAATCTAAATTTCAGGTGTTGTAAACTGATTTTGCACATTATCTGTTTTGGACCTGCGTCATTTTTATCTATTTTTATTTTATTTTATTCAGTTTTATGAGCACAAAGTGAGGAGAATACAAGCACACACTTACTTGATCATTAATCATACGGTGTTAAGGCCGTTGGTCGTAAATCAACAGAATCAGTCCGCAGGAAAATGTTACAGTAATTAAACGAGGACCCGAGCCATGCGTCTATATATGTATTAGACAGAGCTGTGGGGCCCACAGCAGCTATTTAAAGAAACCTGTCTATGTATTACATAACAGACAAGAAGGGAATAGAAGCCTCACTTAGATCTTACACCACCTATAGCGGCTGTCTGCGATTCCCCACTAACAGATGGAGGCTTTTACATATGCTGCAGTTTGAACCTTACATTTTAGAAATAGTGTCTTATAAGGCTCTTTGATCTTCTTAAGGTCTTACCTGACTCTTAACATCTCCGTCTAAGCTAGACATGTGCCACTGATCTCTTAACATTTCCCTCAATCTTTGTCACCCTGTAACATGTAGTTATGTTTTTACTGTCTGTGGACAACATTAGCATGAATATAAATGAATATGGTCGTTAAATCCAATCAAGTGTCAACGAGGCGGGGGGTGGGGCGGTTGGGACTTTAGTTGTATATCAGGTACGAGCAGAATCTAGCATTCCCTTTGGGAAAATGTGACTTTATTATATGTGAGTTTGGAGATTGTCTCTCGAGCTATCATTCTTCCATGTGGTGAAATTATAACAAGCAAGTGAAGCGATGTAGTGAACGAGGCAGTGAGCATCAGCCTATGCAGGTACTTGCCTTTAACAGACACTAAAAACCCTCTCACGTCTTCTCAGATGATTTGATTCCATACCTCGAAACTTTTATGACCTTTTTTTTCTAACCAGGCAGTATCTCAATAATGGCTTCTCTCTTTAGTTTTCAGTCAGAAACATATACTTACCCCCCCCCCCCCCCTTAACATCTAACATGATTTGATTTATAACAGCTTTACAATGCATCTGCTGCACACTTAAAGTGGATAATATCACAAATAACCGGTGACAGTGGAGTACCGTAGACCACGACTAATGAGTTTCACCTCATATAAGAGTGAAAGTGATACTGTCAGGATCCCTCAAAGAGAGAGTCTGCAGTAAAGAGTGAAAGTTTTAAAAAATGAAACACAAAAAGAAGAAAAGGAGCTCATTAGAAGTCGCTGACGAGTTCAAACATGACAAGACAAAGGGACCTTGGTGCCCTGTGGCACACACCTCAATTCTGAATGGCATTAAAGTTTCAGAACTGTCAGCCTTTTCTTTTTAGCTTAAGACTGCTTAAGCTTATCACCTCTAGCTGATAAATCATTGATGTTTAAAGAAGTAGGCACTAAATTGTCTGGTCCAAGTGACTATCTTCAGTGGCAGCAGGAGAAAGGCACCGGAGTAGGCTGCTACATGTAGTTCATTGCAGCAACAATTTAGAGTAACCGGTTATCAAGAGAGAAACCACTGAAAACATCAAACTCAGTATGTGGTAGGATATTTCCTAGAAATCTTTAAAAAGGCACACATTTCTTTAAAAACAAAGACTTTGAGGGTTTGTTTTGCAAAATATAATAAGTTAAATATGAAAAAAATCTATCCTATTCTTTAAATACCAGTTTTAGAGGTTTTCTAACGATAAACTTTGTGTTTTAATTCAGTTTGGCAATTCACATGCTTCTGTTGTTGATTTCGGACAATACGATTACAGTTTGAAAGCATGGCTGTTTAACACCCAGCAGAAACATCCCACAGAAAGATACCGCTGACAAAAAGACACGCCAGGACCGATGAGCAGAGGGTTTCATGTGTGAGAGAATGTAGGGTGAGTTTCAGAACTTTTAATTTTAGAACATTGTTACGATACGATACCACCGACAGACCTGGGGCTGCCTGGCCGTCGTTGCTCTGCTTAGGCTGTAACAATTTTTTTTTAAAGCTGAAAGATAACATTTACAGACATGTTCAATTTATCATTATCTCCCAATTGTCTGATTTTGGAATGCGAGGTTTCCCAGGCCTGCAGAGAAACATTGTCCCTCCATCTCACAGCCTCTGAAAAAGCAAAAAAAGCAAAAAATGTCAATAATAACAACAATTGAAAACACCCCCATTAAGACATGTTCACGTTCAATTGGTAATAATGCTCTTCAAATAGTAGGTATAGATAGATGGAGCACTGTCCAAAAAAGCAGCAATAACGTCCTTTTAATTTTTTTAAAGTAGGACAAACTGCAGCTGACAGAACATTGATGATGAGAATTAAAAATCTTACAGATTAAATCTAACAAAAAAAAAAAAAATCAGAAACAATATGAAAACACAAATCTTTCTTTAGCACCACTTTTATTTAGCGTTGTGTATATTTGAATGAGCCATAACAATTATTTATAGACCTCAGTATAACGTTAATTGTCACTCAACAACATTTGCCGGTCCTACTTTAAAAGCATATTAAACTTTACGCTTGTTCAGTGTTACACCAGTTTATGTGAGCATCGGGTTTATCCACCATCTGGGATTGTCGATTTATCCTCATGTACGTGTGTTAAATTAACAATCGACCATGCGAACTTAGAAGCAAACAAAGAGAACATTTTAGTATCGGGTGTTTATTAACTGTTTTTCGTTTTCTTCAAATTAATTAGAATTTGATCTTATGAGATTACATTTAGTGAGAGCTGTAGTTATTTTTATCCAGACATTGGGGCTCAGGGAACCAGCAGCATGAATTCAGCTTGTGCTCCAATGGTTAACAACTAAGAGTCTTTTTTTCCATAACGTTCTAAAACAGATGAAATAAAAAGGGGAAGAACTTCAAGCTGTGCCAAAAATCCAAGAGTAGTACCAGCTCATCTTGTAGATAGATGTCCCTTTGCATGCACATGGGATTACAGGCTCGTATCAAACCTCGCCTTGAGCTACAACCTTTGTTCTCTGATATCAAACACATGCAGTTGTGCTGTATGGGATCAAAATCTAGGAGTAACATTGATATTCAGACAAAATAGCAGCAGTGGCCTTTGAAATAATCTTTTTCCATGCAAGACCATTCCAGATGCACTATAGTAGGACACACTATATTACAGAGGGAAACCGATGGGAATTCAATCGATGTACCCTTTGAAATCCACCCCAGTTAAAAAAAAAATTCTACTTTCACTCAACTTCCATGGCATTACGGTGATCGGGCCTACGTGGGAATGTGTGCGCGCGCATGCGGGTGACATAAGTGGGGTTTGTGTATGTGTTGCAGTAAATTGTAACAGATTCCTCCCAGAGGGACATGAGGATGAAACGATGGGAGAGTGATGTTGGGCTCGTGGGGGGTGGAGGAGTTGAGGAGCTGACTGAAACATTATTCAAATTATGCTCCACTGCTTGTTCCTAAAAAACTATTTTCACATAAATTCAACTCATATCCACAAGCAAGAAAAAGACTGAGATTTAAGTACTATTTGGAGGAACAGTAAAACATTTCAATTATTTTTTTATTAGAAGTAGAATACAGATTTCATATATTAAAACTGTGTGGACCCACTGGGTCGACAATTCCTGAAATCCTCATTGAGTTAAACTGCAGTAAATAGTACAGTTATAAAGCTTTTTTAGGCTGTAAATGTTAAAAGAAAAAATAAAGGAAAAGTACTTCCAATAAGAAAAACAGCAATATAAATCACTAGTGTTGGTGTTGCATGAGTTGCCACGGTACCACAGTTAGATTTTCCAAGTAGAAATGCAAGGAATGTTTAAAAAATAGTTTGGATCAATTTGATCAGTATATAAATCTAGTACAGGTACACCTAAAACATATGTTTGTGAGTTCTTGGTGTTGTAATTCGATCCATCCATTCATGTCGGTCTGCTGTGGGACTGATGTCACTTTCCAAGCGTTTATTGACGAACCCTGGATAGGTAATCCTCTATACTGTGTGCCACACTGGCACACAGTATAGAGGATTTAAAGTGACTTTGTGTCCTAATATCACCATTGCGGCCTTGTATGATTCTAAGGAGTAAATAATCCGAAAGGGAAAGATTGAAAATTCTCTTTTGTGTTTTCACAAATACAATACAAAATAAGACGTAATTTTGTATCTGTACATATGTGATCTTTCACTCTGTAACCATTTTACTTTCTTCCAAGTATCCAAATTACCTGGAAAAAAATAAAGAAGTCTTCTGCTTTTTTGTCTACCAACCCAATGTCATTTGTTTTTATTAGCAAACTGTATTGACACAAAAGACTTCACAACTCAAGCACCATTTCTTTTAATATCTTAAGATAAGTCTCTCAAACAGATCTGCTTAAGGCAATCAATTAAGCATTTAATCTATCATTAGGGTGCTTAGAAATGTTTCACATTTCAAAATATGTCGAATGTGGGAAAGGTGGTTCTAATACCACTATCAAGAATTATTTCCAATTGTATCTGTCTCAAAATTTCAAGGACTGATGGTCCCAGAATAATTTGGTAAAACTACAAAGAGTTTTGCTCTTCTTAATTCAGAAGGGGTTTTTCTAAAGCAAATATTTGATTTCAGAATGTCGGACAACTTTGCTCTGGTCATCCGCCATACTGATAAATGAAAGGTCATGTTGAATCCAAATTATCAAGGAGATCGTCCAATGGTGGGCTAGTGATGCCGGTGGTCCAATTGAGGGAAAAGAGCCGAGTGAGGTTGTGACAAAGGAGGGAAATAGATGGGGAAAAGAGAGGAGTAAGACTAAGACACAGAGGGGGGATGAGGGGAGGGGAGGGGAGCGAGCGGCGGAAGATTCTGCAAAGCTGTCGCCTGGACATATTGTGCTTTGATGGGTTGGCTTTCATTTTTACTGCCGTTTTTCTTTGCTGTGGAGGAGCAGTATTAAAGTCTTCAATCTGTGCCTGGTATTACAAGACTCGCGGCAGATTGTGATAAACAGCGCTGCGCCTTCCGGGGCACTTCCTCTCTGAACATCTGTCGGAGTATCACACGGTGACAAAAGCACTGTAATTATAATGCACCGCCTTACACCTACCGACCACACAGGACCTTGTAGGGGTTCTTTAAAGTAGGTGTCACTTTGGAAAGCGTACAGTCAGTCTTGAATGAGGTGTGAGAGGTTGTGTGTGTGTGGGTATATGTGTGTGTGGATACATGTTATTGGGTGTGCTTGCGTTTTTTGGAGCACACATAATTAGAATTGACTGCTGGTCAGGTTTTTCATGTTTAACTGTAGAGTCGCAGAGCAACCTTTTACACAGAGGGTAAATGAATCATGTTAAGGAAAAACATGC
>JAVLVB010000179.1:122529-135492 GCA_032876305.1 Orestias chungarensis | reverse complement strand
ACATGCAGGATTCAGGTGTGTAATGGAGCGCATCAACGACTACATGTGTGTGCACGGTGATGCTTTGCCTAGTGTCCAATACAGTCAGGAATTTAGGAAGGAAACCATCCTGAGTTAATGATGACGTCTATGCTGTGATATCAGCCATCACCCACATTGTGTTAATGACTGCAGTTAACAGATTAAAACACAAGTAATTATCAACCTTTTGAGTAACCTTAACTGTTGCCATTTTGGTTTCTATTGCTGAGAATAGCATATAAAACTAAATCGTTTCCTTTAAAAGGGATTTCACAGTTACTTTAACTTGGTAGATAATGTAAGAATTGAGCACAAGAAGTAATTTAGTCCCTAAACCTCTGAACAATCTCACATGAGGCAATTACCAGTTTCATCATGATTGACACTCCTGCACAGTGTGTTACTGTTGTTAAGTACTGTGTTGCAACATTCTCCGTCTGCAGAATTTCTACCTACGGGCAACGCCCCCACTTGAGTCCTCGCCAACTAACTGTTTGCATTGTTAAGTTCAGCTGTCTGGAAAGCCTGTAAAGGTGTTTCCTGCACCACTGAGATTCAACATGGTTATTTACAGGTTCCTCTAATGATATGGTTGCCGTCGTAAAGCAGTTTGTATCAATAAAAGAGGTATTTCAGTTGCGGTTTGATCGCAGTGTGTACTTTGAGAAGATAATGTTGGCATTCTCCCAGGGTGCAAAAGAATGGAAAATTCTTGTCAAGGAGCCAAGTACACTTTTGCAGCTGTTGTTGACACTATATTTTCTCAATGGAGGATATACTGATGTTTTGTAAAATCCTCTAGAAGTAACACCAGACACCTAGTTTTAATACTACAGTACGATCATGGATTCATTGCAAACATGTTGGTACAACATTTGACCATTTTTAAGCTCCATGCAGAAAGATAATGACAATAAAATGTAATAAATTCTCCTACTACTGGAATTTTTGTTGCGAAACTGAATCATACCTGCCAGGTGGGATCTTTCCCACCTGGTGTTGTTCAAAACAATGACACGTTGCACGTAGGTATGGCATTCGAATGAGATGGAAGAGTGTGTTCTTTTGGACACACTCCAACACAATAAAATACTTGCAAAGAGGAATAATCCAACTCCGGCTGAGTCATGATGACTTTGTGATAGTTTACCACACTTATTGACATTGAAAACAATATTTAGTTATAAATACAGTTGTTCAGAGGATGTTAGGAGTTTTTTTTTTAGACTAAATTTGATTTACAAAATGTCCATCTGTTGACATTTATTTTTGCTGAATGAGGACATGGACCATTAAAAATATGTTGATGGAAGTCTAGTATTTTGGAATGAATGAGGTCCTACTTCCATTCTGATGGTAGCCACCAATCCAAAGTACGTTCATCTTCATCAGTGCAGACTAAGCATTTGCATGGCGTTGTGTATCGAAATGAATTAATCTTATTAATGGGTCAGTAGTTCATTATTTGAACATTGGTTACATAAGTTCTATAGCAGTGGCACACACGTGCCTACCTGGTTTACATGGAGATTACATTGCAAAAGGTAAGGCTAGAGTATTTTTCAAATCTATTATTAGTCTTTTGTGTTGCAGTCTAGAGGTGCAGTTTATTGACAGGTTTTGAAAGTATGTTTTATTACATTATATCTTCAAACTTTATTTGTATATAAAATGTCTTTAACTCATTTAAGTACTTTGTTTCAGCTTCCACAAACATTTCAGATCACTCCCACTTTAGTTTATTTCTCATTTCTCTCTTACTCTTTGTAACAGGCTAAAGTAAAAAGGCTCCCATGTTAATCCCTTGCTGGACACACCTGCATTACAACACAATAGTATCAGTCTAACCCAATCATTTAAAAGAATGAGTCAGGCCACATGGCGCAACAGTAAGGAGTGTGCCATCTCCAACTAAACAAAGGTATAAATGGGCGTGGACACCTATTATGGTCCCATCTAGGTGATAACTCCGAGACCACTCCTGTATTTCACTAATTCTTCACAGAGCTGTGTTGGTCCAGAGTTCAGAAAATGTAAATGACCAGTGTAATCTTCAAGCAAACAGCCAAGCCCTCGGCACAGTCATCAAGGTAAATATTGCTTCACTCATTCGTCTCACCGAGTGTCTCATGATGGTCCCGATTTCATAAGCGCTGATGAGCAGGGAGCGGATGACTGTTGGGCCAGCGGTTATTGCCACGTTCCATGTCTAGCCCCATTGTTTGAAATGGGAACGCCTGTGATTAATTCAGTCGCACACTCAGCTACTTGAAAACACAGCGTGTAGAGGGATTACAGTCAAGGTTGTTGGCCCGGTGGCTGCAGGCCAGCAGTGGGAGATACATATAAAAATGCAGAGACAGGGGAAGAGAGTAAGAGGAGGAGTAAAAAAAGGGAAAAACTCAAAGGTAAAAAGAAGATGTGTAAGACCCCCACAGTAAATGAGACTGCCTACTTATCAGCCGTGAGCGTGATGTGCAAACAGAGCCCTTTCAGGGCTGCCGGGCACACAATAGCTTTGTTTGCTATGCAATAGAAACCAGTTGTTCGCTACTGAGTCAATATTTACTGCCTAATGGAATGTGTGCTCTGCTACTACCACTGCTCAACAACATCAGATTGGAGGAGGGACTTCTTACCTCCCCTCTCTATCTTTATCCCACCCCCATTGCATTCATCCTGTCTCCGTCTTCGTCCTTACCTTCGCTTCCCTCCTTTATCTAGCCCTCCACATCATCTCATCCTATACTTCATTCCCTGCCTGCTGTGGATCTTGGGGTTATCCATATCAATCCTGTTTGTCCGCACACTCAACAAAAACAATATGTTACAACTTAACTAATAAAAGTGGAATACAGTGTAGAGTTTATCTAATAAAGAAATAATGTAAATATTAAACAAAAGACACAGCTGAATTCGAACACTGTTCTTAAAAGTACCTATTTACGTAGTATACTGGGATTATTACCGATATTAATATTTTTTTCTTTACAAAAAAAAGGAAAATAATTGGAATTAATTTACATCCCTTAATTTGCATCACATTCCATGTCTGTCCATATGCTTGACTGGTCACAGCATAAACCGATCTATCTATCTATCTATCTATCTATCTATCTATCTATCTATTTATTTATTTATTTATTTTTGCACATTTTCATGCATGGCTTAAAACAGTTTTAGTGCTGCCCTCTAAGGGTTGAACTGAGGCTAAAGCAGCTGCATTTTTCCCTTGGTAATTGTGGTACAACTCCGTACATTTCTACAACACGATATAAGATCATTTACATAACTTTATAAGCTTTCTTAAAGTTACTGCTTGGAACATTAACCCATGTTAGCAATGCTTTTCCTAACATCCCTTTACTACTTTGAAATTGGACCCATTTGTCTAGCACTGCCTCACCCGGCGCCACTCCCCATGTTTCAGTATTTGAAATTAGGTTAGCTGCCACCTTTTTTTAATCAAAATTCCCTTTTTTGTATGGTGTCACTACTTCCTCTCTTTCTTAAGTCAGTCACATTAATCTCCTGCATCAGCACCCCCATCTCTCCAAGGCTGAAAAAAGAAATGGCAAAAACAGAGATGCCTTATCAGGCAGTGTTACAAAGGAAATTCCTACTCTTGATTTTTATTACAGGGGGAGTGAAAAACTAAAGAAAAAAAACAGGAGCTGGCAATTGTCTGCACAGTCCGATGCACTAACAGTGAGTGCAAGATAGCTCGGCGGTGAGATCACCAGGCTAACAGAATGATCCCTTTGTCCCAGAGCTTGTTGGGAGGCTGCAAATGTGATACATGTGGTATTTACACCACGGCTTGTGATATACGGCTGCTTAATCACAGACCGTCCTCCCAGAGGTGCCTCCAACAGCATGCCTTCCTTCCTTCAGCCTGTTTTTTTATTAATATTCTGTACCCTCTCAAGCTCCTTCATTCACTCAGGTGTAGAAGGATGAGGTGGACGTACATGTCCAAGCCTTTTGACGCCCCAGACATTCCGATCAGCCAACCCGACCATCCGTTCCTTTGCCGTATCGGTTCCTCCAGGATTATCGAGGAGGGGACCGTTTGTGGGAGTAATGGTATGATGGGGTGGAAGTGAGGAGGGGGTTTCCATAGTGACACCAGGGCAATGAAAAGATTGAACCAGTAGTGTGTGCAGTGGGTGCCAGTGTGTGTATATGTGTGCACACAGGTCCGGCTCCAGAGCGAGACACAGTGGAACCATTCATGATCTACTATCTGGCCCCCTGTGGCCTTCACTCTTAAATCTGGGCTGGCTCAAAGAGCTCCGTTCCCTACAGTGGTCTTTAAAATTTAAATCCCACACAGCCCTGCATGGTAAAAGCAGGAAGAATTGTAGACAATGCCCAGCAAAAGCATTCATACCCCTTAAAATGGTTTGTCCTTTCATCAGAGATCAGCCGCAAACATGTTTCATGTGGTAACTGAAAATTATTCATCCATACATACAACCATTACGTCAAAACCTACTTATTTTTCTCAGGTTTGTGGGGATGCCATTGCAGTTACTCTGTCATTTTTGGTAATAGTACATCACAAACAACAATGCAAACGCACAGTGACTCAGTGATTTGACCTGATGTGCAAATCTTTTTAAGCATGGAAGGACAATGGACACTTACAGAGCTCCATTCTTCTAGCAACCAAACAGGGATGGGATCCAAAATGTAATCTGCAGCCATAATTAAAATAACAGAAATATAATAAATAATAAAAGAAAGTCTAAAATGGGACTTAACTTAACACTGTACTGACTCACATGGGATGAATTATGAAACTAGGCTTGCTGTGATTATAGCTATTATGAATGCCAAGGGAATAAAACAAAAAGGTGCAACGGCACCTGATTAATAAGAATTAATAGCCTAACAGATCCCAGTCCCTCCCTGCTGTTTTATGAATATCTACCTGGTGAGGTGCGGTGTAATAGGACAGCAGACACAGAGGGGTAAACTAAATAAACACTTTCTCTCTAAAAGTCCCAGGTGAAATAGTTTGGTGAACCAAATCTTTAACCAGGCGAATAACATCAAAGAAAAAATAACTTATGAAGTAATAGTAACACGACTAAATACAATAAATATTAATAATTGTAGTAAAATAACATTTGAAGAATACACCAGTTTAGAGTAAATATGTGTAGGCCTTGAATTGTTATGAACAATTGTAAATGAGGCTTTAAAGGTAATAAACACTAACAGTTCAGCAAGCAGACCCGAAGGGGCATGACTACATTATTTTTGTAAAATAATTTGTGAAAAAAAAATCAGCCGAATTTGAAAAAAATCTATTTTTTGGACAATCCATATTCAGTGTTGTGGTAACCAACAATAATCGTTTCAGATTTAATGAGTCTACTCTTATCCAGTGCAGATAATAATAATAATAATAATAATAATAATAATAATAATAATAATAATAATAATAATAATAATAATAATAATAATATTAATAATAATGTTGTTTTTTACCAGACAGATTTCCCTTGTCCAAATGCAACAGTTGAGTGTAAACCATTCTCATGAACACTGGAGAGTATCTGATGAACTAGTGAGTTCTGGTGACTGGAGAGGCAGTTCAGAGCAGAGAGCTGCAGTTTCAATACAAAGTTCTTCAGGGTAGAGAAAGAGAAACCTCTTTAGTAAAGAGACTAAAGAGAGTCTGTTAAAGAATCTATGATCAGATTCCTTCAGCAGTCAGAAAATAGGAATTTGAGTAGTCTTATTCTCGGCCAGGGTTTAGTCTCAAACAGCAAAGCTACCTTTACTTTGGACCTTTCGGGTTTTTTTCTTGACATATTTTCAATTATCTATATTCTATATCTATTCGGCCGGTGAGTTCAAGATGTCTTCATGCATGCCCTTTCTAACGCAGTGCTTGCATAGAGCTTCACACTACATGCACTCACACACGTTCACATGCTGAAAGAAAAGCTGAAAAAGGTTTGTAGTGTTATGTCATCACAGGGACTTCATATACAAAGTACTTCCCTCCTGGTAGCTCTGATAAAAACGGGTTGATTTGTTAATTAGAGTTTATTTCAATAATTTTTTTTTACTCTTTTCTGATTTAAACTTTTGCGTCAAAAGTGTTGAAAGATGTTCAGTAGTTGTTTTTTTTCTCACAGTTTAAAATAAAGTGTTATTATTGTTATTCTATCACATCAAACACCATTAGAAACCATTAAGGTTTGTGGTTGTAAAATAACAAAATATGGAAAAACGCACTGTGTTATTCCAGCACTACTGAATCTATTCTGCAACCCCCCCCCCCCTCCCATTTATCCCCAGTGCATTTTTATTCATTGACTTTTAGCAAAGCGATGAGGTCATATTAAATACTCCCGTCATGAACATGACAAATTGAGCTTTGAGTGGTGTTTGTTAATGGTTTCATGCTGTCCGAAGCACAAACAATTAGCCGGGGACAAATTCATTGTCTCCAATTATCCTTTCTGCTTGCAGATTAAACGTTTTCATGAGCCTAGCCACTAAAACGAGCCAAATCCTCATAACACACAGGCATTGCATCTGTCTGTATTTTTAAATACCAAGTCTCTTGTCATGAGCTTTGCACCAAATTGTGAGCGATAGCTATCAATATTATTTAACCAGGGCAGTTAGGGGCTGATCTAATCGCCTTTTAGTGCCATTTTCCACTGAACTTGACCTTTTACTCAGTCCGCCTACTGCAGTGCTGTGTGGTCACAGTGCATGTAACGGCAATTTGTCAATGAAATGACTTTAAACATGGGCAGTTTGTGTAAAGTTCCCCTCCTCTTTGCATGCCCTGAGCACACAATAAAAGAGGGATCATTTCTAGGAGGTCTTGATTGTGTGAAGTCTACCATAATGAAAAAAAAAAACTGCTATGCCAAACGTAATGAAGACTATATTGTGGGGACAGATGCCTTCAAAAACAGCTTCAAATTAGCGCTGGAAATCCTAATTCTGGTGTAATACCTTAATGAGTAATTTAAAGATAAGACAATTTCTCATTTAGCAAATACAATTATTAACGATGTCTTTGGTAAGAATCTTAACAGCGTTCTTAGTATGCATGTAAAATTAGGGATAAAAAAACAAAAACAGACATGTTTAAGTTATTATGCGGTTGATTACATCTATTTGCTCTCAAAAGGTCCCAAAGAGGTGAGCTAGTGATTAAGTAATGAAATTAAAATGCGAGATGGAATCCATGACAGGAGATTTTGCAGCAGTCACTCTGCCGGCTTTAACATGTGTCTGGAACAAAGTCAGAAATGTGGCTTGTATTTACATTAAAATCAGCCTTTAGCATAGCCTGTAACAAAAACAGTCCATTCTTTCTGTGTGGGTCATCAATAGATTCTGACTTTTTGACTGAATTTTTTATAGAATGTTACAATTGCCAAGCTGTAAAAACACTAGCTTGACAGCCTGTTTGAGGAATCCACCGATTTGTTTTTTCCCATTTTCATTTTCATCCAATATCTTGAGCCTCAGTTTCCTGTTCTTCTCTAAGTGGAAGAGACTTCTGCTGCTGTAGCCCACCTGCTTTGAAGTGTGTTCAGTATTTATTTAGTTTTTACCATGGCTCATCTTACTTCTGACTTTAACAGTAAATTTATATTCTAATACATTGTACAACTGATGGATGGTTGTGCATTACCTTCTCAGCAGATCATCAAGCGTACCAGATCATCTGGTAATAACAACTATGACAACTTCAAAATCACTTAAATCCTTGTTCTTTCCTAAGTTTAAGCAAGTCGTCTTATGTCTTATACAAAAAAAGCGGCTGCATCCTTTGAACGACCTGGCCCGCTCCGACTGTGAGGAAAACAAGTGTGCGGCTATAAAAATCGGACGGCCTAGCCTTCAGATTTATTGCCGCCCTTACCTCGGAGGATGTCCTGTCGCCTAGCAACTGTGTCCACGCTAAACACAAGCTGAAACAAAAAAGAAAAGAAAGCTTATTTAATCCTTTTATTAATTTAATGGATTCACTAAATGAAGTTTTTTTTTTTTTTTTTTTACCAAAGGTGTATTTAAACCCACGTCATCCGCTATTCCTACATAAACAAAAATCTCAAGAGATCCATCCTTCAAAAAACATTCTTGGACAACATTTGAAGAACTCTGGATTTGGACTGCCTTCGTTGTATCCCTGTGACGTAATTGTCCTTCAGATGCAGCTGTCGAAGGATGTATTACTCAGTTACTGCTGTGTGATTGGTTGGTTACATATGGCTCAAGTATGTGCAGTAAAAACCTAAAGCTGTACATCACCCTAAACCCACTATATCCATTGTGAAACGTAGCAGTGGCAACATCATGCTGTCGTTTCGGTTATTGCAAACTGCAAGATATTGGCAACGGTTTAACTAGTATGAAAACCACATCAATGCATATCTGTCTTTTAAATTTAGCCCAATCAAAGTCCAGATCTATATCTAAAACACAATTTGCAACAAGACTGGGAACAAGAAAACCGTTAAAATAAATAAATCAGTGCCTAAATGTGGAACGCTAGTATAGACAAATCTCAACAGTCAACTAGGTGCAGCAGAAGTTGGTTCCATATAGTTTTGTCTTAGGGGGAGTGAAAGACATTCAGACTTTTACATTATTATAAGTAACTCATTTCATGAATCCTGTATCATTTCTTTACTACTTTATGTTGGTATCACATAGGATTCAAATAAAATACATTGGAGTTTCCAGTTGAAACATGACTGCATGTGAAAAAAGTATAAAAATGAATAAATGCTTTCAGAAGGCACAGAATATGGTTTGATATCTTAAAGCTCCCAGTTTGTGTTTTCATGCACCTTTTGTTTATTAAGTTTAAAGCAGTTACGTAATTTGTCAATTTATTAGAAGAGACCTGGCTCAAGCAAAGTGATACTTGGGCTTTAAACATAAAAGGGTTGTCATGATGTTGAAGGAACAAATGTATGGTTGTTGTTAAATGGGCATATCAGAACTTATTCATTCCCTTCATATAATTTGATGAAAAGCTATTTTTTTCCATTACTGAATTCAATCTTGTATCATAATTACTAACCAGACCTTCTTGCCATGACCCTAATCTTTACCTTCCTCCACAGATTCGTTATTCAATTGGACTCATTCAGGGCCATTCTAAAACTTTTCTGTTACTTCCAAGGAGACGAAACATTTAATAATAATTAAAAGGATCAGACCAAAGCCTGCCGCGAGCGTGACTCATTTTGCCATTATCTGTACGCCAGCTCTCATTTGAAAAATGTTTGTCCACTGAAGTCCAAATGCAGAAAGGTTATTGTTAGCTTCTCCTCTGGGATGCACGGCTGTTTGAACAAACTATTGGGGTCTGTTAGGTGGATCTTGAGTATTTTAGCCATGCCTTGAGACATGTGGGTACTGTGGTGAAAAATCCTTAACCTGACCCAGCATTTAACATTTAAAGCATTCTGAAATGCAAAGTTCCTTTGTTGGCCATTATTTAATAACAAAAAAGAGATGACTTTCTCTCTGCCAGTAGTTGTTTTTTCAATGCATTGTCATATTTTGCCTGGCAAAAAAAACAGTGCTTCAGCTCCATTGCCTCATCGCGGGTTAAATTGAGCGAAGGGCAACAAGCAATTTTCCAACAATTCCTCTCCTCTGAGCTGCCGCAGGTTTTTCGTTCCCCCCTCTAAACCTATGGCTTCCTGGTGTTCCGGCTGTAAGCTTTACCCTGTGGGGTCCCAACAGGCTGGAATAAAACACAAGTGGATGCGGCAAGTTGCCATGGAAACTTAATAAACCAGCAGTTGTATTGGGAGACAGAGTTGACTACAGTATCCGGTGAAGCGTGTGCCTGAAGGAAATAAATTGAATGCTGTGGAGGGGAAGGGGACGGAGGGGGGAAAAAAGGCAGGAGGGACCGCATGTTATTGTGAAATAACCTTTTAAGTCGGAATTAAATATTTTGTCAGAAGTGTTCGTCTCTGAGGAGCTCTTCCTGCCTCCCTCTCTGATGTGCCTCAGGAGGTCTTGAGGGTTAAACGGCTGTCTGTCTGTCTTTCTCCTGGCTGAATGGGGCGCCTTCTGCTGCGTGTCACAACTGGTGACCGAGGGATGCCCGGACACCTTGTTACCCCCTCCCTAATGACACTCACCCAAGGCTTACATTGCTTTCAGCAGCAGGCGGTTCTTGTCTCAGGGGTACAATTGACATACCTTTGGCTGTCAAAGCTCCAATGACTCGAACGCACCATCTGATTGCCTAGCCTCCCTTCTGCCGCCTTCATTAACCATCAATCTATCATTAATTATTGGCTCCTGGCATTTATGTAGAGGTGGGGAGATTGATAGTGGGTAGGTTGGGTTAGGGGTTGCTGATTGAGCCAATCTATAATGAGTCACAACAAAGAAGATCCCTTTTAACTTTTTTATTTATAAGCTGAGGCCTGTGCGCCACTTGCCAGAGGTGTTGTTCATTTGTCTAGCTAACCCGATAGTACAAGTCTTCAGAGCAGCTGGAAAACAGCTTTATCTTCATTTTGCAGGTCTCTCCGGGTCCTTCTCCATATGTTTCTGGACAGCGCGATGATCATCTCTCTCTAACTCCACAGGCTCCGGTTTTTCGCCCCCTTCGTTTAAAGAAGCAAATTAATTCCCCTTTGAGGCTTTAGGGTGGAACTAACCAATGCATTCTAATCCGTATGTGTCTAACCTAATGTTGACCTTTTTGTTTTAAATATATCATGGCAACCACAAACCCAGAAAAAGGACGGGAATTAGATTTAGATGTTTTTGTTGTTTGGAATCATGTATGGAAGTATGGAAACATGGTTTTAATTACAGACGCTGCCTCATATCTAATTGTCTTGGGTTTAGATTGACCAGTTAATTATTCCATCAGTCACTTGTTGCACACACTTGGCAATCACAATCCGATTGTCCGTCGATCCATCCATCTGTTTTGTAATGTTATTGTTTATCATCATCCTTTCATTTTTCCATCTATCCTTTTTTACCTAAATTGTCCCTGAATTTGTTTATCCATGAATGCATTGATCTTTCCCAAAAATGTCAGCATTTACCCATCCACCCATTCATTCATCCATCCGTCCATCCATCCATCCATACACCTATAGCATATCCATTGATCCATCCATTTACCTGTTCACCAACCAAATCAAATTGAAAATACTTTATTTATCCCAAAGGGTAATTAGATGAATTTATCTATCCACTCATCCATCCATCCATCATTTATTCGACCAAAACATAATTTATTGATCCATTCTTCCATCCACCTATTCATTCATCAGTTTCTTTATTTTATCATCTATGCGGATCCACCATCCATCCATCCATTGGTTTTCTGGGGAAAATTATCCATATATTATATATATTGTCCATCCTCATAATAATCTATCTGCATTATATTATTCTCTTCCATACAATAAAAGTCAACTTTTGTATTCATAAAAAATTATCAAATACTTTTTTTTTTTTTCTGAAACTTTGAATCCCATAAACATTTTTTAGTATTTTTTTGCTTTGTTTGTTTGTTTGTGGGTTGCTTAATAAAATAAGTTAAATGGTGATATAAGGACTTCTGAGGTACACTTACAGAGACAAGGCTCCCTATAAAACTGCCCATTCTTCAGGTCTATAAATCATAAAAAATCCTTGGCCTACATGTGCCAAGACAAAGCACTGTAACATCTTGCTTTTCTGTTTACGCCATTCCCGTCTCCCCCTGGACCTGACACTATTTACAGCGTTTAAGATGCTCAAGCCACCAAAATATGGCGTTGCTTTATCTTTAGACAAGTCGATAAGACAGCATATTGGTTTTCTGCTAAAAGCTACGGATTCTGCTGCCTGTATTGACTCATCAGTCGGGCAGTTCAGACTACAGCCCAGGGAGATATATTCACACACAAAGCCAAACACACACACACACACAAACACACACACACACAGTCTTCAGCTTGCTCACAACATTTCATTTTCTGTGACTCACCTGGCGGAGAGAAATATATTAAAAGTAAGAACAGGGATCAGACCGTGGATAACACAGTGTAACAAGAAAGGGTCGTGGGTAAGACTGAGAGAACTAAGACACAGGAACAGCGAAGGAGAGAAAGTCAGAGCAAGAAAGGGAAAGCGAAGCAGCCATGCAATGAACAGCCCTCTGGTGCGCTTTATCCTGCATTGTCACACCCTGTTATCCCCGCTGTCTTCTTGATATTTAGTGACAAAGCCAAGATTAGGCCTGCCTACCTATCCCTGCTCTCCTCGTTCAACCCTGCCGAGCAGATGCAGCACAAGTCAGGAACCTTCTGCTGAGAGCTTGATGAAAGCAAGCACATGAGGAAGAATCTGCAAGGTTATGGGCTGAGACGGAGTCACCGTCAACGCCATTAACAGCTTTGTTGCCCCACCGATTATTCCCGCCGGGGTCACTCTGCAAGGGAGAGCTCAGCAGGTTCCATTAAATCTCAGAGCAGGGTTGTCTGGTTGGTTGGATGGTTTCAGCAATTCTGGGAAACACATTGAAGGTGGTTGACAGAAAATGACCTCTGTGGATTTGAGCCTTTAGAGGTTATTGCAGTTATGTTTGCAAAATACTGGCCTCCACTCTTTGTCTGTTGGGACCTCCGGAGGCTAAGGAAAGCCCAGATTCAAGGTTGTAAAAATGTGCATGACATAAGATTTGCAATAATAAAACATCACATTTGGAATAAAAAGTCACCTAGCAAAGTAATTTTCTGTTGCTATCACCATTTGACCTTGTCATGTGAAGTAAGCTATTTATGCCTAGAATATGACATTTAAAGCTATAATGTTGACTTCCTGTTGTGTCTGTGGTAAAGCTACTGTTTTGAAGGGGATAGAAAAAAACTTATTGAGCTGTTCTGTGGAGAAGCAGAAACAACTAAAGACAAATGC
>JAVLVB010000179.1:41622-78584 GCA_032876305.1 Orestias chungarensis | reverse complement strand
AGAATTCCATAAAGTCATTACTGCTAAGAGTTGGAGGAATGGGTGACATAACAGAGTTTTCATTTCTCGTAAGTTTAGCAACTGTATTAAAAAGAAACCTAGGATTGTTCTTATTCTCCTCTATTAGTAAAGTAAAATATGCAGATCTAGCTTGGCGCAGTGTCCTTTTATACAGAAGCACGCTGTTTTTCCAGGATAATATAAACATGATTATAAAAAACATGAACAAACTAAGATATGTGCTTCAGTATAGGGGAGGCCGTTAATCTATCCTTAGTTGTTAACTGGATTCAGTTCTTGTCTTGATGAGAGTTAAAACAGAAGATGGTTGATTTTAAAGTCGTTTGAGAGTTTGTACTTTTCTCCCCCAGCGTTTGTTCTGTTAGATTGTAAATATTGAAAAGTCGTGTTTGTTTTTAGCATTATTTGATACGGTCATTAGATTCTCAATAAAACATCCATATCGGCCACCTCTACTTCGGTCCTTATCGCTTCTCTTCAACTCTATAAATAGAACCTCTGTTTCATTCTCAATTGTGTTAATAGCAGAAATGATAAAATTCTCCTATTTCTGCCTATTTCTTGTTGAATTCTTTGACTCCGTATTTTGTCTGGACTTGCTCCAGGTTTTAGTCGCAGCTGTGTGGCAACAACAAACACCACTCGATTCCCTCGGTGCAGATCTGCGGTCTCCAGGGAGAGTCATCATCTCCTCCATAGTCTTAACTTTTGGAGCCATGTTTGGTTTCTATAAACTGTACACTTGTTTTTTGTGATCATACTTGCACATGTCTCGTACTTGGTTCTGATCCCATGTATTTCAATGGATGACATTTTCTGAGGAATGATCATAAAAAAGGGAGAAGAAACATTTTTTTGTAGGCTTTTCACCTTTTGGTTCCCAGCAGGGAGCCGCCCTGTCCGGTCCAGCCGCCAACATCGCCCCACTTGATCTCCTTAATCTGAAAAGAGGACAATAAAGACACAAGCCTTATAAAACATTGGCAACTTTTACATTCAAAGATACGTTTAAAACAAAAACGGGAAAAAAAAGAGTTTTTTTAATTAATTTTTTCATTTTAATGGTTGTAATTTACAGTTCATTACACAACTGAGATCATTTTAAAAAGCCTCGTGTTACACCCTGAAGGTTTTCTCACTGGTAGGAGTGTGAAACCAGTTGTATCAGTAACAGAACAAAGCCAACAGGATCAGCTTCGTCTCCAGGGTTCATGAGGCATTTGTCTTTCTTCTAAACCTAATCCCAGTTTGTTTTATTGAAGCCTGACGAGAGAATCATCCACAGCTGTGCAGAGGTGGCTTCTTAACCATGCTTAGAGGACATTCCTGTTGCCATCTGATGGCGTCCTCTGGTACTGCGGCGGCTCAGGCTGTTGGGGGAAAGTTGGCGCTGGAAATCGGTTTACATTAATCTGTGCAGACTATCCCCTGATTATTCTTCAGTGTGTGTGTGTGGGGGGGCTTGCAGAGAGAGGGTAATATCTGATTCATCAAACTAAACCATCTCTGGATTATTGATTAGAACAATCTCTGGTTCAATTAGGAGCACATATGTCATTTCAAAATGAATCCCCCGGCAGAGGCTTTTCGATGCCGACAACAGGAGCTCACCTGTCCTTTGTAAAACCCTTCAAAGCCGTCGCTGACGGCAAACATCTTGTGACCCTCGGAAATTCCCACCCTGACGGCGGAACGGACGGCGGCGTTCATGCCGGCCGCGGGGGCTCCGACGTTCAGCACCGCCACGTTGAAGTTGCTCTGCGGCAAGAAAACACAAAAGCAGACATTCGCTCGTTCAACTCGCTAAACGACACACCACGTGATGGACGGCGTCTGTTGATGCTCAAAAGAGGAGATCAATGCGGGGCCTCTGCCGCACTCTCAGGAGGAAGCAGAGCCACCATTACGGGTGCGGGCCGAGCCCACGCCTGAGGCTGACTGCTGCCTCTCAAGCGACAGCAGCTCCTGGCTGGGCTGAACAGGTCATCCTCACTACCGTTGCAGGTGTTTAACCAGCATGCAGCAGAAAAAAGATTCATTTCCCTATTATTGTTACGCATTTTGTCTGGTTGCAAACTAAAAGGTCTAGATTTATCTGCCCCCCACAAGCAATGTTTGCTTGTGGAGAGGAAGTAATAAGGAAGCAAAGTGTTGATTTGGTCAATATATCAGTTAAAAGCCTTTAGTCAGGTTGCTGTTGAAAATATATAATTTATTTCTCAACCAACTTACCTGGTAAAATAAAGGCCTCTCTGTTTATTTGTGTAGATGCATCCCATGTCGGGGCTGCGGCTGCCACTGAAGACATCTCGTTTAAAATTAGTACCGGCTACTTTTCATTGCTGTTATTTGTCGTTTGTCACTGAGGTCTCTCGTCCCTCTGTGTCTTTCTTTCCCCCCCCCGTTATTTTCTGTCGTAATGGTTTGATCTTATCTCATCTAGAACAATTTCTAGCAGCATTTTCCTGTGTGGGGAGATGCAACAACCATGTTTAAACATGAACATGTTTTTTTTGTTTTTTTTATAGGATGATGTGATGTGGTAGTTTTAGCCGAACTGTTTTTACATAGTTTAGTTTCCTTTCCACTAATCAGAGCTCCTTCTTCTTCATGCTAGCTGTGTCCCCTGGTAACACATATAGAGGAATCCTTTACATATTGACTACATGATGTTTGGTCCACAATCTAGCAGCAGCAGCAGCCCATCAGTATGATTCATCGCTTTAGGATCATAATTTATCATTTAAAATATCAGAAGGTTGGAGACAGCTTTCTCCTTTGGGTGTTGTTCGCAGCAGACTGCTTCTGTGTGCGTGAAAGTCGCGTACTCGGCCTTTTTTTACTCACAACTGGCAACTCAGACTCCGGTTTACGGTGAGCCAGCAGTTTGTACGTCCTCAGGTTGTTTTCAAAGCTCCTGTAAGAAAAAGAAAGAGAAAAGAAAAACTGAAGAAAGCCTTATAAGTGTTACCAGCGCACGTACAGCAGCTGTCAAAACCGATGGCAACCTAGCAAATTCAGCGTTAATGTTAGTCATACCTGCCCCGAAGTTTCACAGCATCCTCAAACCGTTTCTGGTCCATGGCCTTCTGGACCTCTTGAGTCTGAGGGAAAGAGGAGTTTTGCATTCAGATTCAAGGCATATATTACCCATAATCCATTCCTTCCAAGCCTTCTGTCGGAGCCACTCCTTCTAATCTGAGACCTTTTTACAATCGATTGATGATAACGTTGTGTCAGTAAGACCTGAAATTGAATGTCTGTGGTACTAAAAACAAAACAAAGCTCTTCTATTACTAAAAAAACCTTTTTTTTATTGAAAGAGGTCAAGTGGATGTGTGGCCATTTACTGGTAACAAATACAGAGCAAAGAAATCACTCGTGTGGGAACAATTAGTGAGATTCCTAAAAGCAAACACACGTTTCTCCTCATCTATAAACCACATCGTTTCAAGTCTAAAGACTCGTTGTTACAGGTTAATAACAGAAGGAAAAGGACAAGAGACAGTTTATGTAGAGACACAGACTGATAACTCTATCACAGTCAGACCATTTAAACAAGTGCAAGTGTTGTTTGTGAGCATAAAGTGATTTTCCCATTTCGTGTGACCTGTCAGAACAAATCATCTGCCAACATGACTTTCAGCTCTCTCTGTATGTCCCTCTTTAAGGTTTATTAATATAAACTAGCAGCACTCACTTATTCTTAGTGAATCAATCCATCAAATCAAAAATATTTTATTTATCCCAAAGGGAAATTAAATGATCCAAACAAACCACTGGTTGTGTATCTGAATGCTGACTTGGTATAACAGAGTCTTATAAGCCATTCAGTGTTAGTGTGGCGTACATTACGTTATTGCAATTAAACCCTATATGATTGTATTAGAGATCAAATAAGTGTACAAAAGTGAGACTTTCAGCTGTTTCCATTCACTGCTGCTACGTTGCTCACGGATATAAGGGGTCTGGTGTCTTTCAGAGAAATGAACGACTGGTCGCCGTATGCATCAGAGTAACGATGCTTAAGTCGGAACCTGAGCAGAAATTAGGCAATCTTGCCAAATTATGCACAAAAAAAAAGCTTTCTTTTAATTACAATTGTTGTAATAAGTCGTCATTCTTTGGTGAGTTACAGGCGGACTTAGCCTGAAACTTTTAAAATCCCTGGGAAATGTACCAGTTTACAGGATTTCCAAACAACTACTCTCATAACAGTACGTTTATTACACTGCTCCTGTTTATAACAACCACAACTTTATACCTGGGTGGCTATTGTGTTAACTACTCAGTGCTTTGAATAATCCTTGTTGAATTTTAGCTGTATTGTGTTTCTTTTTCTCTTGAAATGAGCTATTTTTTTGTTTTATATAGAAAACACTTGCCCACAACATAAGAGAAAAGCAAGATTTCCCTGCTTTAATATGTGAGAACATAAAATGCTGAGGTAACGGCAGAAAACTTCCCAGGGACATCTGCCAAACCGCAGACATGGAGACAGGCCAGCAGAAAAACAAAGCTCCTTCTTGTTCCTTAGCTCTTACATCATCATGCTGGCAGACATCGCCAACCCTTCAAAAAGACGATCATTGACCAGAAAGAACTGCTTCTCAAACATCGTGACTCTCTATTCAACATTACAGCTTTGCTTATTGCACTCGGCTCTGCATCGTCTCCTCGTCCTCATTGTCTTTTCTCTTAGCTTCTGTGGGAGGTGTGGATCATTCGGGCCAAACTCACCGTCTGCACGCACTCCATCAGAGGCACGCGCACCGACTGGTTCCCGCAGAGAGAGACCACACAGGCCGGCGTGTTGGCCGTGGTCTCCAATAGAGCGAGAATGGCCTCCACACCCATACGACTAGCCTTGAAGAGACACGGGAGAAGACAGCCGTTTATCATTCGGGATAATAAAGTGTACGTTCGGTTCTGTTCGGCCTTTTCTCATTAGTTAATTATCACCTTTTTAACTGTTTTTAGCCGGCTTGTGAGGATGTGGAAACCACGTCCTCATGAGTCATGTGCCCAGCCTTAAATCCCATAATATGCTTAACTTCAACCCCGACACACTGAGGCTTTACCAATCAATATTCTACTACTGCTATTACAACTTTAAAATGTTCAAATGTTGACCTGTGAGTTCCGTTTATTATATTTAATGTCAATATGGTGAGAAATTTATGTCCTGTTTTTTATTTCACACTTTTTCTTTTACATTAGTCAGTTTGATTAGTTGGTTATTTGTTTAACGTGCAACTTAAATGCAAAAGAGAACTTAAATTGTTGAGGAATTATCCCATTTCTTCTTAACACAGCAACTCTGGTGAGGTTTATATCACGTTCCTATAATCAGAATCATATTTAGAAATAGCAAAACGTGTGCAGTGTTTTACTTTTTAATTAGCAATTCTCAACATCCCGTCTCCCCTGGAGCAACGCAGCCCCATTTGTCCTCGTTTGTATTCAAACTGGGAAAGACAATAGAACATCGAACTCAGGTACGGTAGATGTGAGTCAGTCTTTACAGTCTGACCATCAGGAATAACTCGTCTATAGACATGTTTACGAAGCAAATTTTTAATGACCTCGGCCTCAACAGGAACCTGCGCTGATCTGCTCTGGACCCTTGGGGTAAATTCATGATTCATGGCTGTGATTGTTTATGCAGCTGTTTAATAAGCCGGTAAAGTGAGGAACTACAGGGTGCTGCATTTAAAGGCCATAATAAAAAATAAAAAACCATAAAACAAATAACCTTTAATATTGAAGCGCCGACTGTTTCAACAACACGACGAGTCTCTAGTTCAAATTAGCTGATTAATCTGCAACTTTACACATGGCCAGAAAAACAGTGGGTTGAAAACTAGGATCTTAATAGTAAAACATTCAGGCTGATGTTGAAGAACCAAAGCAAACACTTTTTATTTTATTCCCTCTCCTGACCGGATGTAGGTCAAAAACAACTTGACTTGGTCGACCTACCAAAATGCGATCGAAAGCAGACGGTGTCCCTCCTCTCTGCACGTGCCCCAAGATGGTGACCCGTGTGTCGAAGCCCAGGTTTTTCACAACAAGCTTTGACGATAAGACACAAAGAATTTAGCAGCGTGTATTGGTGCAGAAAAGTATATATAAAATATGTGCAAATATAACCGGGCACATCACACACTAAAACACAAGGACAATATAAAAAGCTAAGAGAAGGGGAAACTGCAAAGCACAAGCAAGCCATTCTAATTTTTCAGTCATGTTAGCATGTAGCCCCACAGAGGAACCCAGGCAGGATGGCCACCATTTAAAATAATAAAACACCCTGGTCCTGAAAAAACAACAACTTTCTAACACCAGTTAGTTGAGGATTGTGCTAAACTGTTATGCGAGTGAAAGAGTGCGTTTCGAAAATAATGGAAGGCTTTGTGTGTGAAAGCAGGCACAAATAGTAGAGATGCACCGAGAAACAAGACTCAAATCGAGGTATTTTTTAAAAAGCCGGGGCGATACAGGTTCGAAATAAAATCACGAATACACAAAACAATTTCTGATTTACAAATGAAATGAAAAATAGGAGAAATTATCTTTTTTAAAACAATCGTCTCTTTCTTTGCAATGCAATCTACCCTGCAGGTAAAACGTGATGGTACGGCCCGGGCAGGAAAGCCTCGGTCTTAACCATAGAAACCCAACGTATCTTTTAAATCTGAAAATGTGACCAATGAAATAGGCAAAATAAAATATCTGATTTACAAAAACATTATTTCAATTGACCAGTTTGTGATTCGACCGGACGGTTTTTGTTCGGTGCATCTCTATCACGCATGTTTGGAAAACGTGTCTCCTATTGCTGTTGCCTTGAAAAAAGCCTTACCAAACTAGCAAGTGTGCGTGATAGAGCATTCCAGAAACACAGCAACAGAGTCAAAAGCCACATCGGGTCAGGGTCAGAGTCATACAGGAGGCTGGAGGCTCGCTGCACACAGCTCTGTACTTACATCCTTAATATATTCGGTTGTAATGGCTTTGTTGCTACGATCAATCGCCCCTTCGGCGACAATTATGATATTCAGCCTTTTCATCCCTGCGCGGTTCTAAAGAGGAGGAGGGCGTGGAGGAGAGACATGACAGAAAAACTCAGAGCTTGGCTGTAACGTGGGCTTTCAGAAGCACGGGAGCCAAAAAACAAAGGAGGGGGAGAGAAAGAGACAGGGAGAGGCAACGGCTTGGGCTGCATCCTGCTTCTGTCGCTGCCTGTCAACGCTTTATCATATTGAGATTGGAACACAGCGGCGCTGAACGTGCGGCTGCTTTTCTAAACTGAGGCTCGTGACGCGACGTCAAACGGGTTCTCCGTGCTTCTGGCTTCCCCTTCTTCTTCTGCCACTCATGTACTCACTTCCTTGACAAAGCTAGAGGTTATGGGCTTCCCGTGCCTGTTGATGGCTCCCTCTGCTACTATGATAATGTTCAGCCTTGTGCCCCTGGAACGGGTCTGAATCGTGACAGTGGAACGGTTTTAAGAGCAGAAGAAACACTGGGAGACATTAGACTGAACGTCAGACTTGCTGGATTCATTTTCTTTAGTGCGGAAAACAAAACTAGTTATTAGGAACTCTGGTAAACTGCTCGTTGTTTTGCTGTCGATGGGAATCAGACGGAGTTACCGCAGATAGTTTCTGACACATCTTCTCCTCCCAGCCGTCCTCTGGAGGCATTTCCGGGATCAGCACCCAGTCGGCGCCACAGGCCAGAGCGCTCACCAAAGCCAGGTAGCTGCGGCGTTACACACACGTATGTCAGCTCCATGCGCTTCTCCACCTCTGCGCTACAACGCGTCTTTCATTTCCCCTTACCCGCAGTGTCGGCCCATGACCTCCAACACAAACGTCCTCTGGTGGCTAAGAACAAAGCAGGATTAGGAGTCAAAACCACAGGACGGCTTGTGCGAGCTGAAGAGATTTAAGCGCGGCTGAACCCCGCCCCCCTCACCTTTGTGCGGTCGTCATGATCGCGTCCACCACCTCGATGATCCTGTGCAGAGCGGAGTCGGTGCCGATCGTCATGTCGGTCCCGCAGAAGTCGTTGTCGATGGAGCCGACCATCCCCACGATGTGCAGGACCGAGTACTTCTGCACGGCGTCAGCTTCGATCAGTCCTGAGAGGACCGGCGAGTTCGCATTACTCTTCGGTTTTATCCCATGATACAGCCAGAGAGAAACTTTTTCTTCAATTAGCTCCGTTGTTTGAGGACAACAATCTAAAACGTTTGTCACGCCCCTTCAACTTCTCCACATTTTGTCCGGCTGCAACCACAAAACTCAAATCTTAAGTAATAAATCAACTGAACAGGGAGAGAGAATCTGAGACGGCATCTGTGGGTTTGAATTGGGTCTAAAGTCATCGGTCGACAGCAGCGTTCACATTCTACCACTAATAGGTCGGGACCATTCTGACTCATGCACACATCTGGCTGCATGTTTACCATTGTGTTTGGAAAATGGGACGCGAGGCAAACGCAGCTTCATGAGCCGTTCTTATTGCCGCTGTTCCATTAAGGTCAGATTCGTAGAGCACACGACTAATCGCCAGAGTGTTGTCATGGAGACGGATGTGAGGGTTGGGTGAAAGATGGGTGACTTGTCCACAGTCTCCCACCTGAGGAACACATGGTTACTGTTCTCTTGGCCTTGCCTGTGAACATTTCTGCCCGGCTCACCGTTTGTGTTAAACAGGGTCGTGTTTTTCTAAGAGTTTCCGCTACCTTGCTCCACCAGCTCCGTGAGCAGGCCGGTCCACTCCTCCCTGAAGAGGTTTGCTCCCGTCAGGCTGCCGTCTCCGCCGATCACGCACAGGTTAGTGATGCCTTGCTGCACCAGGTTGTGAGCGGCCCTCAGGCGGCCCTCGTGGCTGCGGAAGTCTTTGCTGCGAGCGCTGCCGATCACGGTCCCGCCCTGAAGGCAGCAGAGTAAGCAGGCTGAGTCTTTAATAGAAGACACTTTTATAAAGTAAAATAGTCCTGATTAAAACAGTTGGCACGATGGAAATGGTTCCTTTTAAACTAATTTACCAATTGCTAACAAAAAAAACCCAGCATGTGAAAGCTAATTACCACTTGCAGCATGCTGGAGACACTTTCCCACGTCGCTTCCTTTATGTTGTCCCCTCCATCCACCATACCTTGATACCCCTGAGGAAAACATCACAGAAAATATGTTAAAGATAAGAAACCTGTTTGAATATCCAGATCTGTTAAAGCTTATTTCTTAATACACGCCTAATGTCATAAACAGCGGATTAGATAAACTGGAAGTAATGTTCAGCTGAACTTTAAAGACGTCCAACCCTACATTAAAGCTGCAGTTCTGGTCGCCTACTTTTGTATAGACGTGGTGAAGAACTTGTTTAAAAAAGAAAAACAACAAAGATTCAAGTCTATTGAACCTGAAACGACTACATGAACCAATGGTGAAATACGGCTGTGTTGCATTATCATGCTCTGGGTTTAACTTCTTTCAGGTGGAACTTTGTAAAAAAGTGGATGAACTTGTGAACAGCTCCAATTATCTGCTAGAAAATTCTAGCACATCTATGTATCTTCTAGAAAGCAGAAGAATAAAGGGTCTTTTGACAAAAGGAACAAGTTGTGGATTGAACTTTTTAAGAGTTCAGCACTTAAAAAGTGACTAAAAAAAGGGGCACCAAGATTTCAATTTAGGCTAATATTGATATCCAATAACAATATTTCTGTTTTGCAAAACAAGTGATATTTACATATATTACATATCTATATTTACCTCATACAAATACTGTATATACCAGATTAACAGTGGCTGACTCTGATGTTGATGACAAGTTATTGTGCGTCCCTAATAATGGCCGGGTTTGAATTTTCCTTCAACAGATGTTCTTGTTTGTTGTGCGGATCGTGCATCGCATTAAGGGTGGACAAAAGAAAACAGTTACCAGATCAGAGCTATTCTTTCATGTTTAATGTTTAATCTGCATTTTGTGAGCTGGAGGGACAGCAAAGAGTTTCTTCCTGTCAGGCAGCAGCTGAAGCCTTAAGTCTCTTATGTAACAACATGCAGAGTAAACCCGGGCTCACTTAGAACCCGCAGATGAACCAGGATCACGGGAAGAGCAGCAGAGCGCAGTTGCTGCTTCCTAAAGCTCTGCATAGATCTGTAACATATCTGTGGAAAACGCTGTTGACCTTTTAATGTTTGTTTGAAGAATTCATCTGGGATTAATTCACTAAGATTGTGGTTATTATAACTGCTAAAAAAAAAAGTGGTGATTCCTTCAAACGGCGTCTTTGCTGGTTTCACATCCTCTGGCCAATCAGAATCAACGTTTTCTCAGACCGTCATAATTCATTCTCACACTGATGCGTGGCATCCTAAACAGTTATCCGATCTGGGCCCCGCGTGTGAGTTGCATAGCCGTCCGGCTCTCTGGGTTTGCCCTAGCAACACGTCAAGTGTCCACTTTTGCCCATGTTTGACCGGGCAGGAACCCCAACACCTCCTTGTGGGAGCGAAAGAGGCGCTAAATATTTCATGGACAAACAGATCCATGTTAGATTACCTGTCTGCACGGTCATGTTTTTTGCTCCAGTTACAGAATGGGCGGCTCACCTCATAAATAAAATAAACTTTAGCGCCGACATACAGCCCCATTCGGACCACGGCACGTACTGCAGCATTCATCCCTGTAGGGGGGGAGAGAATAAATACAAAAAAGGGAATAATAAATAACAGAATGCAACTTTGCATGCTCGTGTTTTTCAAGTTTTAAGCCAGGACGTTTCTGGTTACAAACTAAAAGCCTTTTACGGGCACAACGTTCTCCAGCTCCTCGTGCACCCTCTGTTTCTCTGCAGTTTGTACAAAGTGCACTCCTTAACGAAGAAACTGTGCGAGTTAAGAGTTAATGTAGGGTCGACTTGTACAGGGACTGGAAGGGCCGCGCTGTCTGCCTCCCTCGCTGCAGGACACACAGAACTTGGCTGGCTGAAGTCGCGGTGAATCAACACATTTGTCAGAAACCGGTGGGCTGCTGGAGGGTTGTTGCTAAGAAACACTAAAGTTCAGGCCATTGGACAGTAGGGGAGAAGATTTACAAAAACAATATGTGCATCTGCTGGGTTTATTATGTAACAATGTACAAAAGGTCTGCAACAACACTAAGAAACACTGTATAGAACTGTTTTTTTAAAGAATATATTAAAACAGTGATCTGAAGCCATTTTTAATCGCCCATTTACAATCAAGTCACACAACTAACTATTAGCAAGTACGGGAATCGAGCATCCGCTTGCAACCTGTTGAGTTGTTACATAACGGTGCACAAAACGCCTATTGAGAAGTCTCTCCCACTCTTCTCTCCTCTGAGGTTTTCCATGCCCTTATCAAAGCGTCCCAGCTCTCGTTCTGCATGACTGACGCCTTCTCCGGCACAGCGAGTCAAACAATGCCCTCCGACTCCCGTCATGCATGCGCAGCTTGCCTTTGCTCCAGGGTCTGCTTAGGCTGGGTTTAAGATAAAAACTAAAATCAATTTAAATGTTTGTTGCTTTTTTTCTTGTTTCTATATAATCAACTACTTAGAAATCACCACACGTTGAATGATAACTAATGAAATCTGCAAAAGACTTATTAAAGTTCTAAAATGAGCTAATAATCCCTTAATTGGAGTTTATTGATAATCCACAGATCAGATACTGAAAAAAGCGCATATATGTCTTAGTTTTCCTACTAATTCGTTATAATTATGCATCACAGAAAAAAGAACTTGATCAATTAAAAGTAAAAGTTGATGCACAGGTTACCAGTGCTATGATGCATGAATGGTTGTAACCTGTTCATTTAATACGGAATTCAAAACTAAAGCTACAGTCAAACTACATGGATTTTAACATATTTGTGTTTTATGATCCTAAAAAAAATTAAAATTAGTGGGTCAGATTCAATAAACTGGAAACGATATGCCAATAAAAAAAACAAAGATTATTAGCTTAAATAGATATTTTGTTTAGTTTCCTACATCTTTTGTATACCGGATCCACTTTCAGCTCCTTTATATTTTCGCTTCAATTTGTTTTATTCACTATTATGATTCAGTAATGCAGTTAAAATACTTTAAACGGCGAACATATGTGAATCCCCCACGAACTTAAGGCTCAAAGTTGAACATGTGAATAAATCAAAGGTTAAGATAATGGACACGGGATGAATTCTCCATGTAAACTCAAACTGTCCTGGTTTTGCGGCTGAGCGCGTGTGGAGCCGGCAGGGGCACGTGACCCAGAGTTTCCCCTGTGACGCAGAGCCGGCTGAGCGCAGCTCGTCACGTGCGCAGGATGCTGCCATCCAACGGCTGGCCCACACTGCGCCGTCCGGATCCCGGCTCTGCCCTGCCGGGGCTACCGGCCGAAGAGCATCACGCCCGCGTCTTTCGCCTCCTAATCTAAACTAAAACTGCCCTGGGAGGATGAGCAGAGCCGCACGTCCCGGACAGGGAGAAAAAAAAAGCAGCACCCGCAACTCGACCTTGAGAGCTGTGAGCGCGCGCGCCGGCTGAGCCTCGACCGTTTGAGGATGCGGATACGTTGAGTTATCACGATGCGTCATGTTAGCATCTCGGCTAACAGCCGCGGCTTCCTGGATGATTCAACATCGTGTTTTTAATTGTTTTTTAGCCACGCAGAGCTTCACAGACATTGTGTTGCTCGTTCACAGCCTTTCTCATCCCTGATACCACAGCATCGCTGCCGTGGGGGTGTATTTTCGCCCTCTACGGGCATGTCTGCACTAACGCATATAACACTATAAAATCCTGCGTTCGTGAACGCGGCAAGTTACCTTGAGCATCTCCTCCGCTCGTCAGCACTGCGATGGCTTTCCCCGCTCCCGACAGGTTCTCAAAGAATATCTTCTTGCCGTCTGGCTGCGCCATTTTCTCAGCTGGTTATTTTCTATTTCCAAGTCCGAGTGATTAAAAGTCTCCTGGCAGTTTTGTACAGGTTGTACCGCAATGTGATGAAGCGCAGCAGTCCTCGCAGCCCCCTCTGCCGACAGTATGGCCGCTACGCTTCCCGTGTCGCTGTTCCGCGTCCAACCGGCCAAGTCAGGCGATCGTTTTGATTGGCAGGCGGGCGGACCAATCAGATTTTTATCCAGCAGCCTCGGCTTAACCACGGACCAATCCAATGAAACACAGTTAGCATGTGGGCGGGGCGAACAAAGGAAGGGGCGTGACTGAGTTGGCTGTAAAGGCAACTTTACGAGGTTAAGGTGCTTTGAGTCCTCACACCTGAAACTTCCCTCGTGCACATTTTATTTCTGAGTTTTTGACTCAACTTTCTTGCGATTTTATCAACTTTTCGCTCATTTTCTGTAATTTTTTTTACCAATTTTATACCAGTATTTATTTATTTTTTTGTGATTTTTGTTTAGTAGGCAGTGTGATTGGCCCCAGGGGGAGTTAGTGCTCCCTGTGTCTCCCTGCTAGTGAGGTGACACTAATCTGATGCTTAGATTAATTTAAATTTAGCCCGTTCTGCTCTAAATTAATTATTCAGTGATGGATCATTGTCTGCACATAACAGATGTCATGGCTATTAAATCGAAAAAGACATTTGCTATTTACAGTTTGTGTAAAAACCCGTCTTGTCTCCTTGTCTTTAGGTAAAACAATAAAAAATATAAAGTAACTCCCAATAAGCCAGTGGCTTTATGGTTCTAGACATGCTGAATATCACTTGGGAACGTTGAATGAACGGAAGACAAGACAACGAAAAGAAGGAGTTTGCAATATTATTTATAAGCAAAACAAGTAGAATCATGAAGCAGCAGCAAAAGAAGGAAAAAACACTAACCACTTCCAGTGGTGTGAAACATATTAATAACATCAAATGTTACTGAAACAAGCCAGTGCGAAACACGCTGAGTGCCACATGTTTAACAGGTTAACAATGGGTATTATTGTTGTTATGGATATAACATATTAGTTATCTAATTTTAGGCTAAACTGTTTAAACTGTTTAAGTCATCCAACCAAATATCAAAACCCTTAGACCAGCAGAATAAGAGTTATTATTAATATGTATGCATAATATTGTAAGAGTTTTCGTTACAATTGTACTACTGGTCATATTTATATTTTTGTGTTCTGGTATAACGCCTCCATGAATGTGGTTGTTTCCTCTTAAAGTCAAAACTGCTTTGAATAAGCTCTATATAATTTAATATTCAGTTGATTCGTTTTTATGGTCGTTTTATGATTATGTTAATAATTCATTTTGAGTCAGAGCTTTGCTTGCTCCGGATTATTGTTTTTCATTAATATTATTGCACTTTCCCAGTATGACTCATGCACTTTGCCTTGTCTTACTTAAATGTAAAGCAAACTTAATATTGAATTTCCTAGGAATTCCTCCCTGAGGAACAGCGGATGTGCAATTAGTGGCCTCAGAGTTTGGGCTCAGCGTCTCCATCGTGAGGCTGTTATTTCTTCCTTCTGGCACATGGTGGAAAACTCCTTATCATACTGCCGGCTTGGAGGCAGTTTGAGAGCAAAGGTGGATGACTGTGTATAAATGTGGCTAAAACCTAAGTCTTAAGTAGTCCATGTACCTTGATTAAGAAGATTACATTTGAAAATTGGTGACGGATTTCTTTTAGATATAGGGAAATATAAACATTTACCATGTACATTTACAACATAAGCTCAGGGTTGAAGCAAAGTTGCTCAAATGTGAAACATATTTGTTTTGTTTTGGTTTTCTTATCGAAACATCTGAGGCGGACTGGAAGGAGAGTTTCTGTGAATGTAAGTGTTCAAGTCTTGCCACAGATTCTAAATTGGATTTACGTCTGGACTTTGACTAGACCGTTTTGACACATGACATTGTGTTAATCTGAGCAATGTGGATCCAAAATGTGTGGCTTGGGTTATATTTACAAAATGCAATCAGTTACCTTTTGTAAATTCTAGGAGGATTTTAAATCATACATTAAATATTCTTGAAGGAAAAATGGGACACCTATTAAAATGTTTGTGCCCTACAATTATGTCCCCCGGTTAAAACACCACTTATAAAAGAAATTTGAAATTCCTCTTAGCTCTGTGTGTTTACAATATTTTACCTGCTGGAAGATAAACCAACATCTCAAGTCTTCTCAACCTATAACAGGGTTTATTTAAGGACTTCCCTGATTTTAATAAAAAACTTTGGGAAGGAGAATGATGAATAAAAAAAAGCCTTTTTCTTAGCCTTGGGCCTCATTGTGTCACTTCTCAATTCTTTGACCAGTGGATGAAGAATCTCTGCACAACACCACCTCTGCCACATCGTTGTCTCTCTAGGGAGGAACCAGCTGTTTCTATCTCGGAGAGTCAGAGGTTTGGATGGTAATTCCACTCTGCAGAATGTTTATTCATCTTGATTTAATCTGGGAGGCCATCTTTCAAGTGGTCCTAACTCATATCATCCAAGTGTCTTCAAAGAGTTGTTGAGGTTGGAGATGCGGATGAGGCCAGTATAGAAATCCAGTACCAGTCAGTCTTCCAATAAATGTAGAGGCCTCTGACTGAAGAAGTTCAAGCAAGTCAAGTCTGTCCTGTAAGAAAACCTGTCAGAGAGATTCGGAAAAAGGATCCTTGCTCTTTGTGATTCATTAAAGAAATACGTTGAACTTCTTTCTCTATGTGCTCATTGGTTCTGCTTTGCATCCATTAATATTTTTTAATCTGGGATTTGAGGTTGTAGTTCAAGTAACTTTTGAGATACTTTCTGCACCCAGTTGTAAAAATAGCACCTATAATAGTGAAAGATTTTAACCAAGTATATAAAGGCTTGGTTGACTTACTTTGCCACGATATCTTGGTACTTTGTATCTACATCATAGTAGTTTCTTTTCAGCATCTGTTTTCCATCTGGGCATGCAGAATTTCCAGGAATTGTTTTGCATTGTGGTCTTAGATTGCCGTTAAGACAACTAAACAGTTTTTTCTTATTTCCAAAAGCTTTTGTTGACCTTCCCAGAAAGAGAGAGATAGAATGTTCCATAACATGCCTCCATAAGCACAACACAGTCCAGAGCCAGTGTGTAACTCAAAGTGTGAGAGGTATTAAGATATTCTCAGTAACATATGTGTTACTGAGAATAACACATATGTACTGAATATGTTTTCAGTACATATGTGTACTGAAAACATAGGATTCAACTTTCTGCAAATCCTAACTTTGCAGAAAACGTACAAAGTCAAAAAAAAAAAACGTTTTAATACATATACTTTACATTTAAATTAAAGACTCCTAAACATTGCTTTGTGGACAATTTTGAAAAGCACGGTTTGTTAGAACAAGGATTCTTTTTCAACTAAATTTCATCTAAAGACCTTTTGCAACACCTTAGTTCTTCTGTGCAGATACAAATCTCCAGGGCAGATTCTGCGCTTTTCTTAATGTTACTGTTTTCCTGACAAAGTCTGCCCTCTTTTCTTCAATTGCAGCTTGTCTTTGATCCGTATTGATTACAGCCTGATTTAACTTTCAAATGATAAAAGTCCTGCACAGCAAATATAGTCTACGCCAGTAAAAATCCCTCTGATGGTAAAAACCAGCGGACATATTTCCAAGTTAACTAATACACTCTTCCAGTACATATGACAACGTGCCACAATCATTTTCCCTGAGAGGCTGCGTGCCGTTTCGAATCAGTGTAGGGAAGGGGGCAGATGTCACACGTGTGTCTGTCCAGATTCTGTGTTTCGGCTTGAATGCACCAGTCGTTATCTGTGTCTCTGAATCCTGCAAAGACAGCGATCTTTGCTGTCGCTATTAATTCAGTGAACTGAGTGAGTGTTATGTTATGTTGAATGTTATGTGGTACAGTTTCATGCGGTGGGGATATTTTTCTTTAGAAGGTACTTAAGCAGCAAAAAAAATAAATTGCAATTGCTGCAAAATGCCTGGTACAGACGTTTGGTTTCCCTTTTCATCAGGACAACAAACCTAAAGTTACAGCTACAATAATGACTGTGAAGAGGTTTTTAACGGAAAGAAAGGGTTTACAATGGACTTTATTGTAATATCTGGGCAGTTTATAAGCTACAAAGATAAATAAGTGGCAAAAAACACAAGCCATGCCAGGGTAATAAAGAGGACAGACAATGCAATCCACATACTTATAGAGCCAACATGTATCTATGAAGAGATTTAGATATTACTACTGCGTGCTTTTTTGTCTAGTAGAATGGATTGTTGTAATGTCCTGCTTTCTGGTCTTCCTAAAAAGAGGATTTCTAGCTTACAACTACTACAGAACTCATCGGCACGAGTTCTGACGAGGACCAGAGGGCGGGAGCACATTACACCTGTTTTAAAATCGCTGCATTTGCTCCCTGTGCATTTTCAGGATTGATTGAAGTTCTTTTAGTCGTTTATAAATGTCTTAATGGTCTTCGGCCTTCTTATTTGTCGGAGCTGCTTTTAAATTATGAGCCCTGGCGGACCCTGAGGTCCTCTGGTACTGACTGGCCTCTAAGTTGTTCCCAAGACTTCGTTCCACCATTATGTTCCTCGTCTTTGGACCAGCCTGCCTGAGAGCCTCAGGGCTGCAGAGATGGTTGATGTTTTTAAGAAGAAGGCTCCAGACCAGCCTCTTTAGCTTAGCTTTTACCTGATTTTTATCTATCTATTTATTAATATATATATATTTATCAGCTTACTTTTATTTACATATATTATTGCCCGTGTTTTTAAATTTGTAATCCTTTTCTTTCAGTATTTTATGTTGTGTTGTTTTATTCAAGTATTTGACCATGATTAATCCTTTTATGTCTACCTTTAGTCTTGCTGTCTTTATTTATTTCTATTGTTTTTAGGGTTATTTGATTTAATAAATTTTTATCTCCTGTTTAGATATTTTAACACTATTAATTCCAAGTTTCCTCAACCTGCAGGACTGCTGCCATGGCGATTATCCCTGTCCGGAGGGCCGGCGGTCCTGCACTACTGCCCTGTGTGCGTGGTGTGGAGTGGTTGGTGCATTGATTAAAAAACAGTCACATAAGGAAACATGAAAATGTGTCTTTTATGCTTGTTTTTATGTGTAATTGCGAGGATTGTTGCATTACACTGATCTCTTTTTTTTCATCTCTTTTGTGGAGGAGAGGTCAAATAGTTGTTGTTTTTAAAACTTTTTATTTACAAATACAGTGCACATTAGGTCATCATAGGTGGTACAGGTAAAATCGACATATCATTTCACACATACATATATATACATACATCTCAGCATAGGTTCACACTAGTCAATGAACTTGAGGTCTATACACGTTCCAGGCACTTTTCCAGCTCGAGTCTTATAACAAAGGTAAATCTTTCCATACTATAAATTTCTTCAACAATCCCGTGCCATGGGACCAGAGTTGGGCGTCCTGGTTGCTGCCAGTTTCTGGTGATGGCTTTACCTCTCCTTATAAGTGACTGTTTCCTGTATTTTACCAAGATATAAAATAACTAAATTAAAATCAGAGTCCACCCCTATTATTTTATTCATCTAGGTTGACACCTCCCTCCAAAATAACTGGATTTTTGGGCAGGCCCAGAAAACATGAAAATGGTTCGCCTTAGAGGTTCCACGCTGCCTCCAGCCAAAGCCTCCACTCTTTGTGCCTGTTTGCAGTGCTGTTAATTTAGGTTTTATGAAAAATCTCATCTCATTCTTCCAGCCAATCTCTCTTAGAGATCTTGAATTTGTAGTGGTTGCTTGTCCATGTCTCTTCTGATATTTGTATTTCTGACTTGTCCCATTTTTGTTTAAAGGAAAGTGTAGAATGATTTTTAGAGGTTTGTATGCATCCATATATTCTAGCGGCCAATCTTTTATTATCTGTTTTTTTTTATATGCCTCATGAAATATAGAAATTAAATTGCATTCTTTCTCCTCCTTGATTTGTAATTTCCTATTACAATAGTCTCTGAGTTGCAGGTATCTATGGAAGTCCTGCTTGTCCATTCCATAAGTGTCTGAAATTAATCCAAAACTCTGAAATTTACTGTTGGAAATGAGTGAACAAAAATATGTGATACCTCTCCTAACCCACTGTTTAAAGCCCCTTTCCAATCGAGCAGGTTCAAATTCCGGATCATATGTTATCCAATTCAAGACTCTGACCCGTTTCTCTATTTGTAACTTCCTCAAGACCTTAAACCATAGCTTAAGGGTGAATACAGTCCAATTGATTCAAGTATTATAATTCCTGGTTTTTATTTCCTATTACAGTTTGTATGGGAATGTTTAGCTAGGTCAAATAGTTTTGATGCATCTTATTTGTGGAAATGTTCTCCTATGTCTCTTTGAGCCAAGCAATGTCAGTTTCCAGAACCCACAAAACGTACCGTATTTTACGGGCTATAAAGCACACATAGAAAACCTTACATTTTCTCAAATATCGGCCGTGCGCCTTATATACTGGTGCGCCTGTTGTTGTGCAATTTTAGCGCTCCGTTTGATTGACTGTCGGACCATTTCTTTGGCATGATTTTTGTTCCTCAATGTTGAGCGTGTAATGATACACATTTGAAAGCACAGGTCTCCTGGAGGAACTATAATTTTAAGCGTGTGCGCACGAATCTCACACAAGCCTGTGGGGAGCTGCTCGGACACGTGCTCAGGTCTAATAAACCACTCGCCCGGCTCAACTCACATAAACAGGGTGTTCAAAGTGAAGTTGCGAGCTGCGTTTTTCATAATATGGTCCACCTTATAGTACAGGAAATACGATGTATTCATGTATAAACTGGAAAGTGGTTCAGTGTCACAGAATAATGTAAAACCTTTGACTGTATGCGTTTGAAGAAACTGCTGCATGTATATAACAGGTGACTTATGATGCTTCACCTGAGGCGGTTGCTCGTACCACCAAACCTGAATTTGTGTCCACAGAGAAGAGATGAGTTCGTAGTCGTGGAAATTACAGTCGTATTCACAAAATTTAGAGTTTACAGATTTTAGATTAATACACACATAAAAACAATCCTAATCCGCAACATTTTAAAGCAGAGTGTTGGGTACAAGAACTTTATCGACATATAAATACGAATACGAATGTTGAAGTTGTGCAAACATCTCTTTGACAGCTATTTTACTGCACATACGTAGGCATGGTTTTAATCCCAGACCGACATCTGGGATTACATGATTATGAAAAAGAACTTTTTGTATTTCAGAAAGAAATTTAAAAAAATAAAAAATTCTACTGAAGTGATAGAGAGCAGGGAGTGGTGACGTGCTTCCCTTACTTTAGCTTGTCACGTTTCCTGGGATTTTATGCTCACACTCAACGCAGCTGCACAAATACTGCTGACAGCCTTTTTATCTGACTGTTATCTGGAGTCATCTGTCTTTATTCCCTTTTGTCAAAAGATGTAATCTGTTCAAGTATGTCCTTTAGATACAGCTGCGACATACAAGGCTGGAAAAAGAAAAAGTTTCCACCCATGTAATAAATCAGAACAAATAAGATCATCGCCTGCAGCCGCTACGCTTTCATTAAGACTGTAGGTGACTGCATCTGTGTGTGTGTGTCTTCCTTTCAGGGAGTGTGTATGCGCATGTATATATATATATATATATATATATATATATATATATATATATATATATATATATATATATATATATATATATATATATATATATATATATATATATGTAAATAGTTGTACTATAGAAATAACATAGTAGTCGTAGTAAATAGTAAAAGTGGATCTTTATTTTGAAGCTTGTTTTCCATTTTACTTTATTTTTTATTTTTTGCATTTTGCATGTTTTACAATAAATTGTTTGGTGTTTTATTTTTGCACAATTGATTTATTTTGTTGTGTAATCTGATTGGAATCTGAAACGGTTTCAATTAAATGAATATATTAATCAGTGAATTATAAATAACAGTTCTCAGACTGCAAGCACAATCAACTAAGTTTGCATGAAAGCAAAAATTATAATAATTATGTCTTCTACAAAAGTTAAGCATTCATTCCAGGTCTTCAATCAAAACATATACAGCAACATATTTTCCTTTTTATAATGTTTTTTTTTTAAACTTCTGTTAAGGTTTTTGCACTGCAGACATTCCCCCATATTATGTAAGCAAGTTTGGTCAGTAGCCAATATGCATTCAATGATGTGTTAGCAATCTCGTTTCCCTCCAAAATGTTTAATTATAAATTCCCCTGCTGCCTAAAAACGCTTTGATAAAGTGAAAACTCAGTGAAGTAATCAGTAATCGGTTCAGTACGAAAAGCTAGCCTCCTCCTCCCAGTGCCAGGTCTCCCACTAAGGTAGGAAGTGATTTCCTTTTTTCAAACAGTTTGGTTCATATTAAGGTCAGTTATGGTTATTGCTCAACATGCAGACTGGTGTGTGTGTGTGTGTGTGTTTGAGAGAGGGCGGGTTTGTGATGTGATGTCTAATGGTTGTATGACAACAACAAAACATGTTGTGAGGGTAGTTACCGCAGGCTGGAAATGATCTGTGCGGGTTGGCGATGTTGACACTGGACTGGTAGATCTCAGGAGGTTGGCTACTTGAAAAGTGGATCTTGGGACAAAAAACATTGGGCACCCCTGAGTTAATGTTTAAATTTTCTTACTTTACCCAATAACAGATGAAATATCTTCAGTTCCGTAATAATTAACTGTGGTTTAGACTGTTGTTCTAATCCTAGAATTATAATATTAAAGAGGCCACAATATTTTTATGGCTATATAACATAAGCTTAAATGATTTAATATGCTACAAGCCAGAATGTTATCAAGTGTTTTTACACTGTAATAAAAATGCTAATAATTATTCTACCTAGTAAAGAGACATGCTATGGTTGTTTTATACAGGTTTGAAACCCCTGCCTTGACATTTACAGATTTAAGGCACACCATTTTATAAGGTAATTAACGAATACAGTAATGAACAGAGTTTTACTTTCCTTTCTTCTCTCTAAACTACAAAATGATCCCCTAAAATGTACTAAATTGTGTCTGTCATCTAAAGATGAAAACTACAGTAAATGATATTAAGGGAAAACATCCATAAAATAGGGGTAAAACTTCTAAATAACAGTTATTAAATTACTGTAATTTAAGCCATTGTGTTTAAGCATATATATTTACACTGGACTGTGGTATCAACATATATTTGAATTTATGACATTTTTCTTATATTTCTTCAGTATTTATGTATGAAGTCCAGAAGCACATGTTGGTGCAACCTTATACGAATTACTTGAAATCAAATTTGGCCATTTCCAAATTCATTTTAAATGAACCCAGGAGATGTTGTTGTTAAAAATATTTTTATGTCAGCACTCTTTAAAAATAACAAAGCAAATATGGAAAAGTCGCAATCAGATAGGAAAATATCTTTAGACTTCAAACAAATATTTCCTTACGTAGAAAACACTACGATGGTGTTTTACATTTCTGGATACTGTACAAAAAAAAAAAAAAAAAAGAGTTGGGAAACGACTATTGTGTGGATATTAGTGGCCCAGGCCGAGGCTGATTGTTACCATTAACTCCCCGTGGAGGTCACTCATGACACGGCCTCACATCCCAGCAGCCATCTGTCCATTAAAGAAAGGCTCTGCCTGTCAGATTACATTTCCTGCTTGGTCATTTTACACCTCACACCTCGCTCCTTATTGCATTGCTCATTGCTACTCTGTATCCCCGGGGAAATCAGCTGCCAGTTTGAACAGGTTTCGGCCGTCTATTGATTGGGTGTTTATTGGCTGCATGTTGTCATTCAGATTGCTTGTTTTTTGTTCAGATTAGGTTTCAGCAGATATGGTGACCCAAAGGGACAGAGCTCAATCTTATGCCGTTTCCCTTATAGGAGGAAGTAGAGCAAGACATTGGAAACCATTATTTTGTTATTTTTTGTTATCCCCCCAGTGAGGAACATCTGAAGTTGTATATAACAATATTTTGTCTTGTTTCACTTGCTTTTTTTGGGAAAAGGTTTAATATGAAACCCTTATAACAATAAAAGTGGGAAAAATTCCCCTCTAATACTAATTTCCCCTACAAAATCTACTGTACTTATTTTGATTTTTACATATATACTGTATTATTCGTCAACAAAGGGTAGTGCATGCTTGCTAAAGAAGAAAGATTTTATTTATATTTTATCCAGATGATCTTTGATGAAAAGAAAATCTCTCAACAGGACAACCATCTGCTAAGCAATGCAGATATCAGGCATGTATCAGGGCAGCGGCTAAACGTTGTTGACCAAAACAACATCCAAAGTCCTTTTTCTCAAGTTTGCAAAACCAAATCATCTAAACACACAAACAAAACTTTACCGCCATGACGTGGTGGGATAGCTAACAATGCACATTCACCCGAGCACATCTAGTGCTACACTTGGCGGTAGGATCGTTATGCTGTGGGGACGGTTTTTGTCTGCATGGAAAGGAAAGCATGTCCGAATAAATACAGAAAATACAATTTGAAAATTGTTACAAAATGTATTTCCCTCTTTTAAGTATATTGCTATAACATATTTTAATATTAACATGTTTTTTGTAACCTAAATTAAATAGTTTTCCATCTTAAATTACTCGTAACATTTTGCGCTAATACACTGTAAATGTTAGGAGCATAATTTTATACAATATGAGCACGTTTTTAAAAAAAGTAGCTCGTGTTTTCAAAAATGCACGTGTCATTTTGAAAGCAACGTTTTGTTTAAAGTTATTTCAGTTGAAAATGGATTTTTTTCCTTTTGTATCTTCAACGTTAAGAAAAATCAGATGTAATTTTTCAGACTGAAATATTAGGTTCCAGACAAATGTGAAGAATAAAGTTATTACACTTCATGAAAAGCAATCATTGTTATTTTGATTTTGTGTTTAAGAGACCCAGCTCAGCTTATGAACATGTGCTAAATCTTCCTCATGTCAGGATCTCATTCCCAGTTTAAGGAGGGATCAAGCGCCATATGGATATTGTGAGCAAATGGTGTGTGAAAGGTGCAGAGAAGCTCACAATACCCACCAAGAGCAAAGGATTTTTGCGCTTTCTGCTCACGTCTGCTGACAGGAGGCTCCATTTAGGCCGACACGAGTTCTGTAACGTAAGCAGAGAAAACTATATTTCTGCATGCCACATAGATAGAATAGTCCTTATTAATAATAGGAATAATTAGCTTTTTCTAAAGAAGGAATGTAAGTGAGGGTATTGTTAGTATGGGGGAACAAACCTGGGACTAATGGAGGTCAGGTCTGGCATCAGGCTTTTCCGGGCCAAATCGCAGAGACGGAAAAAGAAAACGCCGGGAAAAAGTAACAAAAGAACACAAAAGAGACGGTTTATAATGTCAGGTAATAGCATGAAGGTTGCGAACTGATTTCCTTTCCCGCTCTGATTGCCACGTGGGAACAAATGAGCGAGCTGCCAATCTGCCAAACTGATTTCAGGGGGCCTCAGGTCGCTGATTAATGAAATGTGGGAGGACAAAAAGACGGTGGCGAGCGGCGCCACAATCCCTCGCTGCTTTTTCTGATTGGGCTAATCACCCTATTGTCCCCACCAACCACCACCACCACCACAATCTCCCATCTGGGAATCTTTAACAGCAACAAAAAAAAAGAAAAGAAAACTTAATTTCTGTATTTTAATCTTTCTCTAACTCCAACTCCCTCCGTCTCCTATTTTAAATCCTGCACCATTACCTCCAGTTTCTCTATAGCAGCCTCATCTAGTATGTCATCTATCTGGCTCGTTTTAATGGCAGCCTCATAATTATTTAGATGATTATGTGTTGCAAGCCATTTAGCATGCTCAATGACACATGTGGAGGTTTATTTGCTGCAGCAGCTATACTTCCACAGGAATGGAGGCGAGAGGCTGAAGATGGCGGCTGTTGGTCCCAGCGTTGCCGCCACGGTTGCTGCCTGCGAAGCAGATCGGAGGCAAAATTGTTTGATAAATTGCAGCTGTTTATATAGTACGCCATGCCACATCAAGGAGCTAATGCCATACAAATAAGGTACGCTTTGTGCTGCAGCGCTGCGAGGCGACGTTTGTCCCGGGCTAATGGCGTGTGTCTTGGCTGACCACTGAACCCACATAACAAATCGAACCATTGAACAAGCTATTAGGACAGGATAATGGGCAGAGCTGCCTGGTGCTGAACACAACCGCATCTCCATCGAATCTTCCCGAAACAAAGCAGGAAGCCTGGAGATGCAGTCCAGATTGAGTGTTAATCTAAAAGAAAAGCTCAACTTTAGATTTCAGAGCTCATTATACTAATTGTGGATCTCATATCAATTTATATTTTATGAGAACATACTTTTATTATCTAGTAAATGCATTCTATTAAAAGAATACAGTCCCATTAAGAGGATTCATGGCCTTGAGTGGTTGCAGTTTTGTAAGATGACCGCTAGAGGGAAGCACAGACTCATTCAAATGTGGGTCCCTGTTGAGCTCAGCAGAGCTTCTGGTTTTAAAAGATACAAAGCTGCATGTCAGACAGCTGTCATGTTGCTTGTCAGCAAATCGTTTTTGTTAGAAAGCAATGACTCCTGAGAGATTTTCTTGTTTCTTCCTATAAACAAGAACAGAAACCTGTAGCAACTGCCAAGCTATGCTGTAAAATTAAATATTTACCCAATATTTACTCTTCTTTGTCAAAGAACAAAAGAAAACATTTTATGTTTAAGTCTAGACATGCAGACCATGCAGGGCAAAGGTATTCACACTCCATATCTCTTTGAGGTCTTGTACGATAGATCAACTGAAAGTAAGTTGTATTTCCCAATGACTCCCACCGTCTTTTGCACTTTGGGGATGATTCTCCTTAGCAGGGTCAACAAAGATTTCCTCTTGAGGGATGTGGCTTTCTTCAGAGGGACAAATGCCTTTTTTGCATGCCAAAAATGACCGTATCATCGTTTCAGCTCACCAACGAAGCTTCTGTGATATATTTCTGTCTTCTATCCATGGCTTGTAGCTACAAGCAGCACTTGTCATGGCGTTCTTCTCGTAACTCACACCAAAAGGCCAGAATGCAAACCTTAACATTAGTTCTGCCACGTGAGTTTTCCACTTGAGCTGTGGATATATGCGGTTAGGATTGCTTGTTTCCTAATTCGATGATTTCTGAAAGGCAGTCAGTTGCATTTGATGGATTTATTTAAGCATATCAAAGTAGCAGAAGCTTAATGTGTTTTGCATATCACTTTAGAGCACAACTCAGCGATGGCTTTGATTCTCAAGTTCAACTTTGTGATGTGACACATTGTTACAATACCAATACTTCACAACAGAAATCTGAGTGATTATTTATGGCTGCAAGCTCGTCGGGCGCAGCGTGCCGCACCTGGGCCGTGACGTGCGCTGAAGCTCTGTCACCGCGCTCGAGGACCCCCCCCCCCCATCCACCACCTTGTCATCTCGAGCATCTGCCTTGACTTCTTGGTTGGAGAAGTTTCCAGAATAATCACAGTTCTCTGCTTGTCAGCACCTGGTGTTGCCGTCTGCTTGCGCACATTTAGCCACTTGTGGGCCGACAAAACAGGTTTCTCTTTTTAGAGCCCCTGGCTGTACAGTTCAACATCTAATGCAGAAGATATAGGATCGGACTCATGCAGTTTATTGTTTCCTAGCTCTTATAGTATATCCATGTTACAATTATTACTTTACCAACCCCAATATTTTGTGTACATTTACCATGCGTGGAAATAAATCCCACCTTTTTAAAGGATAACGTTTAAAACTCTATTTGTGCTTTAATGCTTTATATTGAAATTGATAAAGGCTATTGTTTTCTTGCTAATCCTCAAAAGGGGTGGTACAAGAGAACATTGTGTTAAGCTAAAGCAAATGTGCGTTTACCCTTCGAAGTCTGCCGAAACTAGCATTTCACCAAAACTTGCCCAAATGAATAATTAAAAACATAAAAATTCATTAACCCCTACAAAGGAGGCAGGATGAGGTTTTAAGCTAATCTTTCCATGATAAATGCAGGATGACGATAGAGATGATGGAGAGAGACACTCGCTTGTTAACTGCAGTGAGCTGGTGAGAGATCCGAGCCTCTTCCTCTCAGGTTGTCCTCATAACGTCACTTCTCAATGCAATCTTTTAATGGCAATTTATTGTAGTTTGGAAAGTAACAGTTGAGGACATTGTCACGCAATTACAACGGAGCGTTTGCTAATTGCTGCTGCCGCTAGTCTGGTGGAGGAGCGTAAAGGAGACCCGGGGAAGCTTTTGGAACATGTGCGGCGCATTGCAGAAGCAAATGTTTAGGCCTCAATGCCATGATAGAATGAAAGATTATTAAAAGACGCATGAATGAAAGAACGCAACAATTTCTGTCTGTTTTTGAAGACATTACATTACAACATGGTATTAGGCTCAAAGAAAGTTACTTTTGCATAACACCCCCACTTAAGAATTAACAACTCTAATGATAACGCGAAGATTTGTATGTCCCTGTGCACATTTGTTGAGATTATTTTCTGAACGGTATTTTTCTCCACACAAAATCATAGACTATTATTCCAACTGTCCCTAACTACCGCAGACTTACGCAGACTTTTCCCAAACGGGATCCATAGTTAAAAGCTGCGTGTCATCGTCCAATTGGGAGCAAAAAGTCTCAATCGGTCTCCATAACAACCATTTATTTTAAGGTGTTTGCACACATTTTTTAGAGTTGCTGTAAATCTCAGGTAAATCGTGACAGTGAGTATTTTTCTTGCTGAAATGCAACTGTTTTAATGTTTTATACAGACTCCATACCGGTAAAGGCTGGAGGTGTGAAGTGTTGGAGACACACACAAAAAAACATAACAATCCTTAACAGAGAAAGATTAAAGCTAAGAGCTAAAATGGTGTTTTCCTCACACAAACCGGAAACACAGAGCCCTAACAGGAGCGATGCTTTTTTTTTTGTTTTTGTGGAGATCATTTGAGTTCATGTGTTGTAATATGTTGTCAAGTCAAAAAAAAAAATGTGTTTTCATTTTGAGATGTAATAACACAGGTAGTGAGAAACAGGAGCAAACTTTAAAATAATTTATTCTTAGAATACAACTCATGCTGCTGGGTAAGTTCTGCGTCAACACCAGATGATCGTTTGCTTTCAGCAAACCTGCTCTTTCTTAGACGTTTGTTTTAATATCATAAAATTCTAGCAGGAGTTTTAGTGAAGCTCTTGTAATTTTGTTTGTCTGATCCATACATTTAGTCAAAAATGTTATTTTTTTTCTATACTTCACCCCCATCATAGTTGGAGCACAAATGTCCACATATTTTGCCAAAACTTCTTGGATAGACAGTTTTGATTTATTTGAAGGGAGATTATTTTATAGGTAATAATTAGTAATATTTCCTTTGTCTAGGCACATGTCATTTGTTTTTGCTGATTTTACAAATTCAAAAAATCTTACAATGAAAATGTTCATATTAGTATATACAAAATATAATAGAAGTCATTATTACATCACTATTGACTTATTATATATTACAAGTCTACACTTTCACATGAGATCATTGTTTATCTCTGTTTCTTTGCTGAACCAGCATGCCACAAAGCTGAACTGATGTTCGATTCAGTCTGGCTGTCTCAGCCTCATACATTATAAACTTGCTTTAAATCTGCTAAAACAAAAACTTTCCATTTTGCTTGACAACTTTCAGTTCTGCAAATATATCATAAATATTGTATGCTTTTGTTGTTGTGATGTTCCGTAGTTGTTTGGAAATCTTTCCCTTGGATGTTAATTATCTTCTTAGACAGCCAGCTGGTTAAAGATATACAGATCAAGAACAGGCAACAATTTATCAGGACAAATCACAGCTCTTCTATCGCAACGTTTCTCTCAGGTTTCATGGCTTGGCCTCCTACTCTTCATCTTGTACATGCTCCCACTAGATCACGTCATCCGCCATTATGATCTTCAGCTGATGATGTCCATCTCTACACATTTTCACCACATCCATCACCACTGAAACCCACTCCACCCTGACCACCCTCATCATTGGTCCATAAATTGTTACCGAACATCCGCAACCATGAAGTCAACTACCACTGTTACCTTTTCTGTGAAACATCACTGCATCCACAGTGATCCTTCCCAAAGTCTCCACCCTTCTGAAGTCAACCTCTCATCTCCTCTAATCGGAACCAAGCATTGGACCTGTGGTAACAGAGACCTCTCCATAGTTTTTTCTGTAAAAGTTAGTTTTCAGAAAAGCATTATATAAATAAGATCAGTTATTATTATTATTATTATTATTATTATTGTTATTAATATTATTATTATTATTATTATTATTATTATTATTATTATTATTATTATTGTTATTATTATTATTATTTCTGTGGTAACATGTTTACAGTTGATTTAAATCTGAAATTTGTGTCAATAGTTTTGGGCTTTAAAATTAAAATGCCTTTGTTTTCAAATCAATTTGTAAACAAAGAAACAAAAATCATTGAAAATATATACATAAAAAACAGTTTAGGGATGTTTACCTGTTCTTTAATTCATCAAGCTTCTAAAACAAGTTGAGAACAGTTCTGTTTGGAGGTAGGTCCTCCTAAAAGCCAAAAAGAAGAAGAATGGTTTAAACAACATAAGCTGCTAAATCTACATCTTAAATTAGCAACACAGAGTGCTGAAACCGTAAATGAACATGAGAAATTCAGCATTATCCCCTGTTGGATAGATGAGAAGAGAAACAAATTTACCAACAGGAAATTAGGCCAACAAAGCCTGTAATAGGTATTTATGTATCACAAAGAGATGCACAAACACCTATTGTTGTTTTTTTGCATCATCAAGGATATACAACAGACTACACTACTGCGGTAGACTCTTAGTCCCAATCACAGTGAATTCACACTGTTTACCGAACAGGCTCACCTCCATTTCTCATGCATTTTCCTTAGCGGCTCAGGAATATCCTCAAAACCACGTTTTAAACACTGAAAGGCAAACCTGAAAATGAACTAAATTCAATATATTTTTAATCCCGTTGAGAAGTTTTCAGATCTATAGCTTCACACTGCGGAGTCGCATCTCTTCCTCGCCACTGTTAATTAATGATTAAATGATGATTGAAAGTTCCCTTACCTGACTGCTTATGGAGATGTATTTAGTCCGCTGATTGAAGCCTCTCAATCAGCAACTAGGTCTGTAATCAAAACCCTGATTATAACCTGCAAACACACTCTGTCTCTCCACTCCCCCAGCCCAGAACGCATCCCTCCATTAATTTCAATTAATCCCCTAATGATGCAAGCTGTATTGTCACCTTTTTCTCTATCTAACTTAATGCTTAAATGAAGGAAAGGATGATCTTTTCTGGCATCTTGTTTTTTTCACTGACTGAGTGTCAAGCCAGGAGTCACGAAAAGCAATTTACATTCCAGATTAACTAATGCAGCACAAAAGACTGCCAGAAAAAAAAGACTCAAGTGGAGGTTATAAAGTCTCCAGATAAACATCAGAAGAAGTACATTATTTGGGTCTTCTAACTGTAAATCTACGTAGTGGAAGTGTAATGTTTATATAGTGACAGATGGCGAAATTCTGCTGTTATCTTAAACTGACTGAGTGGCGTCACATGATCAAAGGAGCGTAATTTGTTAAAATCTGAATGCATCATCGTGCAAAATCAGAAGATCACCACATCCGAAGATTAATTTTTGCTTCTGAATTTGAAGTTAACAAAAAAAATATTTGCAACAAAAAAAGAATACATTAAGTGTTATTTTTCATATAGATGTCTTCATATAAATGCCTTTAAATACCTCCTTGCCATCAACCGTATATCAAATTAATAGGTTGTTTAAAATGTCTTATTTTCTTTTTATACAAGAAAACATCTGTTGATTACTTTTGGTAATGGTAGACAAACGTTATCTTAGAATTTTTGGAAAATTGTGTTACAGGGAGAAGAAACAAAATAAAAAGTGGTCCATTTGACATGACAGGTATTCGAATGCAAAGCAGAATATTCACTAACCTTTAAAAGAGAGATCTTTATCAGCGCTTTGCAAAAAATAAAAATTAATAAATGCTGGGACTCTCTGTGTTGAAGCAGTTGGATCAACACGAGTCCAGCAAAAGCAAACAGAGATCCAGAGCTGTACTTTTCTCACAGGTAAACAAACATAATGTTGAACAGATTTGATGAATCACTAACATAGAATGTGGGCTAAAAACAACTCAGCTGCCGCTGCCAAACCTAAGGAAATAAAACTGGCAGCCATGTTATTGCCAAAGGAATAGCCTTATCAGTGTCATGTCTTTATCATTAAGGCGGAGGTACGTCTGATTATAATTACTTTTTTTTATGCTTTATTAAATTAAAGTTCTGCCTCAGAATTTTTATGACTTACAGGAAAATGTATTATCCCGACTGCCGTCAGCTATATTTCAGTGTCCTGGCAGTTATTAAAAGAAAATCTGTTCTTCGTTTTTCAAAATAGTTGCATGCAAATTAATTAAATCATTATTTTATATGCAGGGTTATTTTTATGAATTCCAAAATAATAGCACAATTTAATACAAACAAACCCCCAAACATACTGACATCAATGTAGTGTAGTGATTAAAAGTAATTGCTGAAGACATCAAAAGTTTTCAGTGTATTAAAAGTTATTCAAAGTGTTTTTAAAGTATGTAAAGTGTTTGGTATAAAAATTTAAAAAGCAGATTTATAATTGCCAGAACAGGAAAAAAAAAACATTTGGCTAAAACCTTTTTAGTCACATACAACTCTCCCTTTTTCTAAACAAAAAAGTCTTTGTCTTGTTTCTATCACTGCATTGGCTATTTGCAAAAGATTTAAAAAATGGTTTGAAGGCTCGCCTTCTCAGCTCTGTCCACATATTTTTTTTTATATTACTGAGATCAAGACTTTGTAATAGCAACTCTATAGCATTGTTTTTGTCATCCCTAGCTATTTTTGAAATTAATTTCAAATTAATTTTATGGTCATTATTCATTTAGAGGAGCCATGTTTTGTCACCCTGGCAGAGGTCTTCTCATGCTCCTTTAAAATATGTCCACATATTATATTTTCCACATTCATGATTTTTTGTGTGTGTGTGTCCCTACTTTAGCAGCATGTCCACAGACCATGATACTGCCACTCTCGTACTGTTGGGAAAATGTTCTCAAGACTTTCCAAGTTTTGCACTTTTGCCTCTGAATATAACAAAAGTAAGTATGGCCAAAAGGCTAGAATATGTTTCTTACAATGAAAGTATTTTCCTTTTTGTAAGTGGCAAAGTCTAATATATTGTGGCTTTCTGAGAAATTACACTTACTTCCCTTTCAGCCCGTGTTGGTAAATGACTTGTTTGACTGGGAATAATTTTCGTCTGTTACCAGCTTCAGTGAGCATTTTTGCCAGGTGTTTTGCTTTTAATCTAGGGAAAATAGAATTTTTCCAATCAAACAAATTCAGCTATAAGACATGGAAGTTGTCTTTTTCTTGTGGTTTATTATATTTGGACATTCCTATGCATGCTTGTAATAGTTTTAATGGATTTTTTATTTATCCGGTGTAACCAATAAAAATCTTAAAAAATCAGATTATCACATCAAAGGATGAAAATCCTAATTTAACTTCTGACTTTGAAGTATAATAAAAGCAACTGTGTTCAAAAAATATTTGCTGACCTCCTGGTTTAGTCTCCTTTCCTTTTACTGTAACATCCATCCATCCATCATCTAACCGGCTTATCTTTGTGGGGTCGGGTGGGTCTGCTGGCGCCTATCTCCAGCTTACAATGGGCAAGACGTCGCGGTACACCCTGGACAAGTTCCAAGTCCATCGCAGGGCAACACATAGACATACAGGACAAACAACCACATATATGCACACTCACACCTAAGGACAATTTATATTGCCCAATCATCCTAACAGTGATGTTTTTGGACCTTGGGAGGATACCATAGTACCTGGAGAGATCCCACACATGCACAGGGAGAACATGCAAACAGTCCTACCCACTGTGCCACTGTGCAGCCTGTAACAGTCAAAGAAATAATAAATTCTTCAGACAGTATATTTGTAGCCTAAAAAAAAAAGCAGTTTTATCTAAAGCGGTGTCAATTTTGGGATATAAAACAGGCTTAATGTTGATGAAGCAATAGTTTGTTTGTTTTTTGTCATGGTGCCATGATTGCCTGCATTATTTATTCATTACAAATAGGTAGACACTGAAAGCTACAGGATACAATATTTCATTGTAGTCTTGAGAAAGACTATGTTTACCGTATATTTTGGTTACCCTGAGGTCCCCTTGTACTTAAATTGCTAAATTCTTGTCCTGGATAGAATACCGATGACTATTTCAGCCTGAATATAGAATATTCTCAGTTTTCCATTTTGGGATTGCTCTTTTCAGATAACATTCTCCTCCCCTAGTTGTTTTTTTCACCAAAGAAAGTAGCTCTGAGCCAGTGGGTAATTTTATTTTGAGTCATTACCTAAACATATTGCAAGCTTGACTTTTCATACTACATACTATTTTTACTGCTCAGACAAAGCACTCCAGGCCCATTCCTTATGTGTTTGGCTGTGTCTCTACCTTGGAGAAATTAATCCATGGAACTGTTGGGTAAATGTTGCATCCTTGTTTTAATTATCATTCTCATGGAAAGCCCCCCCCCCTGGTTCAGGGTTCTTCCATTTTAAGCTACGTGTCCTGGATGGAGTCACTGAAAGAGCTATTCCTACAATTAGTTCTATACATCTTGTTGTTGGTGGGCATTGCTAACTATAAAGTTAGTTATGCTAACCCTTAAACACTTATCATAAACTACCGTCATGAAATGTGAGCTGTTTTCTTTTCTACCAACATAATGTATTTAGCACTTCCACAACAACCATGTCTCATTTTGAGCGAAACGAGCTAGAACAGATACAGTTTAATTTTTGGGGTGTTTGAGCCAATGAGATGACATTGGTCTTTCGACAGATTTTCAACCTTCTATTGAAAACATTGAGGTAATAATAACTCTGAGACTTTCATCCTGTCGGAAGCTGTGGCCCATTTAGCTTCTACAGTTTTTCTCTACAGCATTTTTGATGAGTGACCACTAGTAATACACACAGATGAGTGTTAATGACCCAAAAGCAGAGTTGGAGATGGCAGTAGATGATGAGGATGATTTTTTTGTTACTTGAAAAGTGGATCACATGAACCAGAATTTCAACAGAAAACAGGGAGAAAATGATGGCGTGTGGAGAGACAGCAGACAGAGACCAGCAGGCAGTAGAGACAATAAAGAAGGAGGGAGTTGAAGGGAACAACAGCAGGAACCAGAAGAACAATGTGGAGACGGGCAGGAAGCACGGGAGAAATATAATAGGAGAATCCAGCGGTGAGTAAGAGGAAGAACTTAAATACTGGAGGCTGAATAGTGGGGCAAAGGAAAGGACCTAATTACTAAATGATTGCAGCTATGTGTGATAATAGGAAGGTAGACTGAGGCAGAGAGAGAGAGACAGGACACCGGAGTAAATGGAGATCACCGGAGAATGACACAGAACATAACACTGAATGGACAACATTCAACATACAATAGAAAAATAGCCCAAGTGAGATGACAAAAACTACCAGAACCAGTGAGACCATGACAGCTATGAAATGTTACTGTTTGTCCTGTCATGTAATTCAAACACTTACAATTTCCAAAACATATTATTATAGTTTTTATTGCATATTGAACAGCACATACAGTCCATTAACTTTAATTTAAATACACAGTCCCCCCTCAAAGGAGGCATTGGCATTTGTAAAGAGAAGGATTGGACACAATGTTTAATCCTTCTATTGCTGCAAAGTCAGCTGCATAGTCAGATAACCTTTTCAGAAGTCACCATGAATGACAACAAAATCTAAAAACATTGTGCCAGATTTTGGATTGAAATTGACTCTGTGAAGGTGAATCTGGACCTGACTGTATGATTAAACCATGTGCTTTAAATACTAAACTGGATTCTGTATAATTATTTATAAAAATTGGAATCAGATTTTCTTGCCTAAGGTGCACTGAGAAAATATCTCTTATGAGTTGACATTGTAAAAATATACTGAATTAATTGAATCCAGATATTCCTAAAACATTGTGTTTAAATATATTGTTTGAATATAATAATAACTATGTTTGGATAATAATTTAATTTGTTTAAGCTTAGGTTGATGAGGATTTTTATGTTTGAAAAGGCCACAAATATGTAATATTCCTATATAACAGGCAAGTGTTCTGATTTTTTAAATTTGATTCTGACTGATTATTTCAACAAAGCTAAATTTGCTACAGATGAGCTTCTAGTTTTTGTATGGCATTGGAATACTGAAAGTATTGCAAAGTCACTGACATTGCTGAGGCACAGAGCAAATATTTGGTGCGTGTTAAGACACCCCTGCTGGTCCTTTCAGGGCAGAAATTCCCATCTGGGCTCAGAAACCACATATAGACCATTTTAGAGTTGTGATTGGGTATTTAAATAGGCTTAAAGTGAGATACTGATTGCCTGACAGAGGGAAATGAGTCTACAGCCAGTGTTAGTGGGGTTTTTTCAAATGTGAATTGACAGGGCGGAGGTGGGTGGTTAGGTCCAATCCACTATTGCTGATGAGCAGGTTGATTTCTATTAACCCGCAGCCTGCAGATCAAACCATGCTGCTGCCGCCAATGAAGGGGAGAGAAAGGCAGAGTCCACAGCCAAACTTTTATCACAGAAAGTCTGCTTAATGGGCTGGAAGATTCTACCCATTTAGCCCTGAAATAAAACGAAGCTGGTCGGTGTTCAGGAAAAATGGCTGCTTCCAGCTAAGTTCCCCAGTGGATTGGAAATTAGGAAATTACAAGCACAGTGATCAATCTTTGAAGAGTGTGTTCTCTTGCATAAAACACTCCAGTATTTCCCAAGGTATGAGGAAGTAGAGCGGTGCAACACCCCTATCAAATGCATCGCCACTAGTTCTATTAGTGGAACCAAGCAGGGCCTGGGGGCAAAACTTAGAAGCTATCCAAGCTAAAAACTAAATTAAATTTGTAAATGTGTAAAAAAATAGAAAAAAATGTCATCTGTACTCCTCCTAAAGTTTACCATGTTCAGTAACACCTACTTGCAATAGGTTTGAATGGCGTTTGGTTGTTTAGGCTCTTTTTGTGCTTTAGATCCTAAACAGGGCGAATGTCCAAATATGTCAGCTGAGGGTAGTAGAGAGGATCTGAGGGATTAATGTTTATGGAAAGTAGAAATGACAAGTAAGATGCCAGTTCTCATCCCAAACAATCAAAGATTCGCGGCCTACTCTGGATATTTTTAACTAAGTTTTTTATTTTTAATGTTTATTTTTAGTCAATTTCAACATACTATATGCTACAGTTGATCATGATGATGACATTAATTACAACAACAGCCAAAGTAATTTATACCAAATACTGTTAATAAAAAAACTGAACTTTAATTTCCCGTTTGAATATGGACAGGAAATGGGTACATAAATTCTATCAGATTAATTGGATTTTGGGAAATACTGTAATTTTGTCAGGGTGAGTCCTCTTAGTGCGTTTCACAGGTTGTCCACGGGGGGGTCACCTGAGCTCTCTGCTGAGAACCTTCTCCACCAGCTTACCTGCCAGGTGCGACAGATTGAGGCTCATCAGCTGGGCAGTATAAAGGGGAGTTTTTCCTCTCCACTGTCGCTACATGCATGCTCAGTATGAGGGATTGCTGTAAAGTCAACGACAACACAAGCCATTGTTTCTGCCTGCTGATTCCAGAGGAGTGAATGCTGCAAGTCAATGACTCGATGCAATCTGCTGGGGTTCCTTAGATTGGAAACTTTTTCAAATTGATTTGTTAGAATGTATCC
>JAVLVB010000179.1:13720-38690 GCA_032876305.1 Orestias chungarensis | reverse complement strand
TATATATATATATATATATATATATATATATATATATATATATATATATATATATATATATATATATATATATAGTATATTGCTCTGCCCATGTCTCCAAGCACATCCATCATTGCAGGTCTTTTCAACATTGTGACATTCTGCTAAGCTAAGCGTAATACAAATAAACTTGCCTGGGGAACTGTGACTGAATTTCTGCTATGCTAAATGTTTATCCTAAGCAATAATGGGTTGTTGGGACTGAGATGAATCCCGGCAGCAATGTCTGGTCAGCGTGATACTGCGCCACTACCATGTTGACCCACTGTAGGTGACAGGCCCTGTGAGTCAGGTTTGAGGCTGTTTGAGGATTTTCGCCTCTTCATTGGGTGATGGGAGTACTAAAGGCTTGAACTGGGCTGGGGGATGTGGAAACCTGACTGGGACGGGGCTGTGATTTTATCGCTGCTGTACTTTGGGGACTTTGCAGTTTAAGGCTTACTCCCTTCTCAGTATTTTACCGTCTTCTGAATTCCAGCTGACAAATCTGCTATATATGGACTTATTGTACAAACAGACAACACCTTACACACCTTAAACTCTCATATTGACACATACACATTGCGGCTGGATAGCTCAATTGGAATGTCACTACACTTTCAATCCAAAGCTCATGGCTTCAAATCCAGCCCAGGGCAAAAATACACCACAGCTTCCAGTGTGGGTCCTTAAGCAAGACCCTTTGTGCTACTGCCTACCTGGCGCCTGCAAAATGGCTGCCCCGGTGTGGTTTACACCTAAAACAATTTCCTATGGGATCATTAAAGTATACATTATTATTATTATACACATTCAAATGTATTTAATCTCAATTGTGGAAGGTCCTTCCCACATATCCCATCATTATACGACCTATTTACTTTCTCTCCAGGGACACGTCTGACTTAATAATGTCATACACAGAATTAGGATATTATCCCAAGATATCCATCATGTAGAACAAAATTTGCCCTGGCCCTTGCATTCAACCATATTCTTCATATTCATGCCTGGAATGCTGAGGCACAATGCAGACAAAAACCACAAGCACATAAATTAATGTATGTTAAATTCTTGAGCTGTGCTTGTAGTAACCATTCTAAACATCCAAGACAGTATTTTGTAAAACGTGTTGAACAAAATTGAGAGATACTGCAAAATGAAACAAATAATTTTTTTTGGATAAAGCTGCAAGAACAAAATGCATTTTTTAGTAAAAACAAGTAAAGGTGGATCTGACACTTTTTTTCAGCCTTGTGGGTTTTAATGTTTTGAATATCTATAATAATGGGGGGAAAACCCTATCCATGTGTTTACTGATTATCTGAAGGACACAATCCCCACTAATGCAAACTTTGCATGCATTAGTCACATATTACATTATGAAACTTCTACCTGGTGGCAAATTTGGTGTCCTTGTATTTACAGCCCCTGCTGGAAGACTGATCCTCAGTGGACTAACCTTCATTACTCATTACTTTCGTTTTGAGGACGTGGCGGACCACCTGTGACACTTATAAATGACTTGCTTTTACAGTTTGCCTCTGGCAGGGCTGTTTCTGGGCCTGACCAGATGGCCTGTGATCGACTCGCATACGCTGCAGCAGGACGATCGCCCAAGGGCCCTGTTTACTTTTCATATGAATTACAAAGGGGAAAATGAAGTATACATGGGTGACACAGAATGGAACACGTGGTGAATGTGTATACATATGCGGTAGATTTTCCTGTTTTAGATCCTTTATATATCCTGTTCAAGAGTGTTAAGCAGTTTTACTCAATAAAAAATGGTTGCAGACAAAAATAACTCATTGTCAGGCATTTTAAATAAATCCAACAAATCCTCCTTTATGTGTTATCTGAATGGAGAGCAAAAGTGGACAATAAACGAGAATAGCAAGGTTTGCAGACAATAATCCTTGCTATAGAGGAGGCTGATGCAAGAGGTCACTGAATGTAAAGCCTACGGTTATGCAGGTAGCAGTAATCCTCCGGCTATAGCAACTGAGCATGCATCAATCACAGCCGTGTGTATCCAGAGGTTAGCCAACAAGCATTAACCTTGAACCAGAAGTCATTGTCTGGGTGCTCTACACCGTCCACTACACAAGAAAACAAACCTCCTGGTCACTTGCAGAATGTAAGCGGTAGATTGGATAGGTCACATTAAGATGTGTGCTGGTAAACAGACTTAAAGAGGACATTTATTAGAAAATAAAATAAAATAAGAACATTTGTGTGTAGTTTAAAAAAAAGAATATATGCAGTTCCTTGGATTATTAAAGACTGTCATGAACCAAACAATGTTTTTGGTTTTGAATGATTCTAACTCTGAAGATGATGGGCTGCTATAGGAACCTTTAAAAGTTTAATACCAAAACTCCTAACTCCTAAGTAAATCTGTTCCATCAGATTTTGAAGTTTATAATGCTTTGAATTTAAAACTGTGTAATTTTAAGCGTCAGTTGACATATTTGAAATTTGTATATCTAAAATAAACTTCAGTTTTTCAAGATTATTTTTCTCTACTATTAATTTAGTGTTTTGAATTTCACGTGTAGAAATCCGAACTTAAAAATTTCAAATGAAAAAAAAAACCAGTTGCCCAAATTTAACAAGGGAAATACGGTGGTTAAAATTCAATGATGACGTTTCAGGCCTCTTGGATAACAAGTCAATCCAGGATTACATCGAACCACGAGGCTGAAGTTTGCCACAGATTCTAGGGTCCGATTTGCGAAATGGGTAAAGGGTGATTCCGCCCAAATTTTCTCTACCTTCAGCACATTTAATCTTCTCTAGATAAAAAAACAAAACTACAAAACATATTAACTTCAAACCTGGACTGGATCATTTTAAACCAGTTTTAGAATATTTAACACCAGGTATTTTACTTGTGAAACCTTTCTCTGATTTATACATTCATTCAGCTCAGAGAACCTGAGGTCGTTCAGTGACATGGATGTCAATGGTATAAAATAAATTCTTCTCCTTACTTTTTTTGTATCATAACACTGTAAATAAACCCTTTTAGTACTAAAGCTATTTGAAAATACAACAGTAATTCATATCTTTTTTTTACTTGTCATTTATGACGCCGAGAATGACAGACATTGGTGGATGAGGGGAGTGTGCGCTTTGTGATTTGACAACAGTCTATATTTTGATATTTTAAACCCATGTTAAAACCCATGTTTATTGGAACCGTAACCAACAACCCTAGTAGCTGTTCGTCAAACCGTGTTTGTCTGATGCAATTTGTGTTTCCCTTGTAACGAAAGACAAACTCCACTAGAAAGAACCCTACGTGATTTGGTGATGATGCCAGACTCAGCGATGTGTAGATGCTGTTCAACCGTTTTGTCCTGCAGATTACGTTTTCCCAGCCAAAGAACTTTTGCCTCCTGGCGGTTTCAGAAAGGACTAAAGTGACTTTATAGCTTAGATCTTATCGTGCTTCCTCAGCAGGCAGCATCAGATAGGTTCCCACACCTTATCAGTGTAGGCAGACGGAGAAATCAGTTCAAGCATCTGCAGCCAGGAGGGAGTAAAAAGGGCTAATTCATGACAGTGAGAGCAAGGCTTTACCAATTAAAGAAAGGCTTAAAAAATAACAAAGCATTCCTCAGGGGTTGTTTTGATCACAAAAGAGATGGAAAGAGGAATACAAAAACATGAACGACTCCTGCATTTCAAGAACAGATCAGGTTGATAAGTTGGGGTATCGCTGCGTGATTTCTTTGATTGCCAAAATGTTCGTTGCCTAAACGTTAAATATAAGAACTTTTCACAACTGGCTTCCTTTTTTAGATTTCTATTAAGTAAACCATGATTAAAAGTCCCAATAAAACATTCATTTGCATTCCAGTCCAGTGAGTCAACATTCAGAGCAATTCAGATCACCATTTAGAAAATGTCCCAAATATGAAGCCTCGCCGCCTCGGCTGAGAGCTTTTTCTGCCAGAGAAACGTCAGCAGAGACAAGGATGCAGCTCAACGCAAAAATACGAATGTGTATGCCATGTTTAGGTTTAAAACCAAATTCAATTTCTTAAGAGATGAATACATTACTTAATACACATAGGTCTTTCATACAAGAGAATGCATATATCTGTTTATTTTACTGTTGAAAATTTTAAAGCGGATGTCTCAGACAATTAGTCTGCATTTCCCAAACATTTAAAGCGGTTTTGTTGCAAGAAATATCTTATTCTCTGTGTTAATGTGCCTCTGCCTGATGGCAGCTACACCTACTGTATATTAGTGATACATAGCAAGCCGAGGGTTAGATCATTGCATCCGTACATCTGATGCTCATGATTCTGGACAGGCCAATGCGGTCATGAATTCGCTACCACTGATCAATTGGCTTTTTCTAGGTAAACATGAACAGTAGATATTTTTATAAAGATTATGGCCATGCTATTTTTCCCCACGCTTATTTATTGTGTACTGGCTAGAGGGCAGGACAGGTATTCTGTTCATGAGGACGCAAAATTATCCTAACAGATTTTGTTTTACAGAGCTTATTTAATTTTTTTAAAATTACAAATCAGTTGTTCTCTTTTTATAAAGAGCCATATAAATTATGTCAGTTTAATGTGTCGAGGCCAATATACAAGGTTCCCTCGACAAAGACAAACAAACAAAAACAGCGTGTCTACATTTGATCAAGTATGTTTTTTTTATTTATTGCATGTTACATGTGATTTTTCACATTTGAAATTATTGGCGCATTTTGGTAAGGCTTGTAATAAACTGGATTTATAAACAAAGAATAATTATTGAAATATCCTGTTTCATAGCATATATCCACAGCTATTGAATATTTTACTGACCTTAATAGCAAATCGACGAAGCTGCTGAAAAATGCTGGAACTGATTTAAGGAACACTCAAATAGATGTACAGAATGATCTTGCTCTGTTCAAAGCTGAACTGACAGTGATGATACTGATGGTTGTACGAATGCAGCACGGACGTAATTTTGGGGGAGGACACAGGGGACATGTCTCCTGCACTTTTTCAAATGTCCGATTTGGTCCCCTCCACTTATTACTGTCCAAAAACAGTAAAATTGTCAGCACTAGGACCAGGTGGGAAACAACCGCTCAAGCTGAAGCCCACTTCTCTGAGTTTAGACCACCCACCAGCACTTGATTGGCTCTCTGTTGTTTGGATCTCTTGTGTGTTTGGATGTCTCCACCGTCACTCATTAGAAGCTAACCAATCAGCGCCATAGAGTTCCCATTGACTTCCATTGAAAGAAGCATGGAGCTACTATGAGCTCCAAACACCAGCAGTTCCAGCATTAGATGTAGTGCCTTCTCTGTGTTTTTGGAAGTGTTTTCTACAGTAAGTTGATAAAAGTTGTGAAGCGTTAGCTGACTGTTCCGTATCACAGTCATATTTTATATTGCCAGTTTTTGTTAATTAAGCATTTAAACTTCTAACTTAACTTGCTATTTGTGTTTTAGCTGCGGCTAGCTGATTACAAGCTTGTCGGGTAGACGGGTCCGTCTGATTCGGTGTTTGAAAATGTAAACAATGTTCTAATTTTTTTCGGTCAGTCACACTCGCGTGGGCTTCTACCAGCAGCTGCGCCGGCTGGTCCGCGTGGATGTGTTCCATGCAGCCGCTGTGCTGCAGGGGGCGGCGGCGGCGTGGCGGGCCTTCTGCGGCGCTACCTGCTCTAGCTGGTGCTGGAGAATTCTCAGCACACGGACTACATCACGGAGAAGCTGTGGAACGCCGTGCTGGCCGGGGAGTGTGTGTGTGTGTGAGTGTGCGCGTATGTATGTATATGTAAATAGTTCTAGTGTAGAAATAGTAAAGTAGTCGCTTCTTGGATGACAACATGGGCTGAGATGGTTCCAATGACGCTCTACAACTGCTGCTATAAACTCTTTTATTTTCACTGTCCTCTGTATCTATTTTAGTTTTCTGTCTTTTCAAACCCCCAGTCGGTCGTGGCAGATGGCTGCTTGTACTGAGCCTGGTTCTGCTGGAGGTTTCTTCCTGTTAAAGGGGAGTTTTTCCTCTCCACTGTCGCTACATGCATGCTCAGTATGAGGGATTGCTGCAAAGTCAACAATAACACAAGCCATTGTTTTGGTCTGCTGTTTCCAGAGGACTGAATGCTGCAAATCAATTACTCGATACAAACTGCTGGGGTTCCTTGTATTGGAAACTTTTTCAAATTAATTTGTTCATGATGTATCTTTGATTTTAATAGATTTTCTTGTAAAGTGCCTTGAGACGACATCTGTTGTAAACTGGCGCTATATAAATAAACTGATTGTTGATTGTAGTCGTAATAAATAGTAATAGTGGTTCTTTATTTAAAATATTTCTTTTGGATTTTACTTTCTTTTTTATTTTATTTTTTTGCATTTTACATATTTTACAATAAATTGTTTGGTCATTTATTTTTGCATAATTGAGTTGTTTTGTCATGTAATCTGATTTCAACGAGAAACGGTTTCAACTAAATTAATATTTTAATCAGTGATTAATGAAGAAAAGTTCTCTCTACAAGCACAATCTACTAAGTTTGAATGCAAAAATTATAATAATTATGTCTTCCACAAAAGTTAAACATTCATCCCAGTTCTTCAATCAAAACATATACAGCAACATAAGTTCCTTTTTATAATAGGTAGTTTTACATCTGTTAAGGTTTTTGTACGTCATGAAACATTGTGGCCATACTCTCATGTTAGGTAAGTAAAATTGTGGGGGAAAGTGAAAAAAATTGTTTTCGCACCAGAAGCCGTTCAAACTGACTTACCGGACTGAGATGTTTGGACCTAAATCTACTGTTTACAAGATAGAAAGAGAAAGTCAGGGTAAAGCTCTGCATGAGGAGGTTAATAAAACGTTGCCCTAAGTAAAGTATCAACGCTGGGAATAACGGAAACATACCCCACTCGGATAGTTTTGTCTGAAATATGGCCGCCTGCGCATCCGAGGGTTAAAATAATATCATTTAAGATTAAGACGCAGGTACGTGTTTGCTTATGTGGCCTGCATTTGCTGCTTCGCTGTTGCTTATTAAATTTCAAACTTTCCGTACCGACACGCCAGAGGCGGCGGAGAAATATTGCTCCAGGAATCGCAGATGTCTGATAAAGGTGGCGAGAACGATTTGCCACTTTGAAATGCAAAACGGGACCGCGGTACGAATTAGCCTGGTGCATGTAATTAAAGGCCCAAATGAATTCCAATAATCAAATAGGCCATCTTCTGAGAAAACTATTATGAAACAGGAGGATTATTAGTGTAGCAGGTTTCACTAATCACTCACTGACAGACAGGCTTTCTGGAAAGACTGACACTGTTATATCTTTTTATGTATACAGAGCTGTGAAAAGAACCATTTAGAGATTTCCTGTGTTTTCTTCATTCATTTGCCACATTTATATGTTCAACCACATAATATCAAGGATAACCTGATTATTAAGGATTATTTCACCTGTTAGGAGGAAAATCCGAAGCAGCCTGGTCTTTTTTTTTGAAGTAGCTGCCTCAAACATCAAATAATTGAAATTTTGGCTATATCTGCTTAGCAAAATTGTTTTATTCACATTAGAAACTCATCGAGTGTCACTGCCGTGTTTGAGGTCATGCTACTACATCTCTATTAGATTTAAGTCCAGACCATTCCAAAAACTTCATTTCCCTTTATTTGCAGCCGGTTTTCCTGAATTAGAAAAGTTAGAGGATAAAAGATATGTTTGTCTGCCCAACACCAACCAAACAAATCACCCAAGTTAGCAAATACATCTGCATCACTCTGTGTATGCAGGGCTCAACTAATCACTCTTGTGTACAATCCAAACCCCTAATAAGACTCTATGCGTGTAGACAGACTTGTGCGTCCACACAGAAGCAGAGACAGTCACTCAGACCTATTGATGTCAACCTCTTGCTCTCAGTTATCATCTGCACACAGGCAGGCTTCATATTGAATCAGAAGGGGAGCAAAGGAAAAAAACTAGAAGGCTTTCACTTTCAATCTCATCCAGAGTCCAACTGTCTTCCCTCCAGATCCGAGAGAAAGCGGGCTGCTGGATGTCAACATGCAGAAAAAAACATATAGAGGCATTTGTCTTGTTCTGTGTTTCCAAGAACACACACCCACACACACACACACAAAAAGCAGCTCTGAAGGCCAGTTTTCTCATCCTGCAGTCACACAGCTTGAATGTGGCCTATAATTATATGTTGTAATAAGAGACGTGATAGAAAAAGCTGATAATGTGAAGCCCACTGGCGCTTGCCGTTTGCAGCAGTGAAGTATTTAACACAATATGTTAACTGTCAGCCCTGAGCAGAACCGAAGACCCCAGTGGAATTAATCAGTGACATTAAAAACCGGGCCGAAATGTGTCACGCTTTGATGCAAGCCAATGTGTTTATTGATTAATACACAGTCAGAGGATTCCATTTTCCAGATATACTGGCTCGGCCTGCCGCCGCTGCTATTTGGTTGCCGAAGAGGCTTTTCCCCCCGGGACAAATGTGTTTCAGCTGAGCTGATCCAATCCCTTCTCCATTGTTTTTATGTACTTCTGTTTAGCGCTCCCCAGGCTCCAATGACTACCTGTCTGTTTAGACACCCATAAACATAAATCAGACTTGTTAGAGACTTTTTTTTTCTCTGGGTTCTTCTACAGAGAGAGTGGCTTTAGCCGATGAATCAAACACCACTCAGGCCTTTCTTTTTCCGTCTCTGAAATGAATTTCGGCCCTGCTGCTGTTCAGAACATTATTGCCATCATTAAAAAAGCTGATGAAAATCTGCTGTCGAAAGGGCTTATAGCACTGAGCCATTGTTTTATGTCCACGCAGCATATTGAAATTATTGGATCAGATAAGAACAAGAACTTTTTACAACAGTATATATATTGATATTCTTCAGAATCTGAATAAAGACTTACAATCTGAATATAAGCCGGATTTATGTTGTTTAAGATTGGGGTAATACTCCTCTGTTGTCATCTATTAAAACCTTACCTATATTTGAATGTTCATGTTTTCTCTAGCCAGTTTTACCTCAGTGGTCCTACTGCCATCTGCATAAATATACACACTAGGTCAGAAACAACCTATCAGAGCCAGAAGGATGTCTTAGCACTGTAAAAAGAGGAACTATTTGTATAATTGTTAAAAATAATGTATCTAATATTACATATAGTTAGACAAATTTTTTTGTCTAGTTTGGAATTTAGGCTTAAAATCTTCCTTTGTGATAAAGTTTATAGTTAGGAAGAGGTAGAGAAGACAGCCTAATCCGGTTGGGGGAAGAACTCAGTCTAGACAGACGATTCTCCTTTGCTCTACCTTCTTCATTTCTTACTCTACAGACAGACATCAAGACAACGTTATTTTAGTTATTTTCATAATTATGCTGCTACATATAGGCTCAGACTGCTGGAGGATCTGACCACTTCTCTCTGCTACTTTCTTCCTTTGTCCAATCTGCTTTAGTTATTTCAACCTTGTTAACCTTTTGTTTTCTCTTAGTGTTCTTCTCTCCATAGTAACCACACCTGGGCTGGCGTTCTGTTAGCTGAGACAGCTTCTTGGATGAGAACATGGGCTGAGATGCTTCCAGTGACGCTCTACAACTGCTGCTATAAACTCTATTATTTCAGTATCCTGTGCTTCTAATTTAGTTTTCTGTCTCTTCAAACCTCCAGTCCGTCGTGGCAGATGGCTGCTTGTACTGAGCCTGGTTCTGCTGGAGGTTTCTTCCTGTTAAAGGGGAGTTTATCCTCTCCACTGTCGCTACATGCATCTTTAGAATGAGGGATTGCTGTAAAGTCAACGGCAACACAAGACAGTGTTTCTAATGATTCCAGAGGAGTGAATGCTGCAAGTCAATGACTCCATAAATCTGCTGGGGTTCCTTAGACTGGAAACTTTTTCAAACTGATTTGTAATGATGTATCTATGATTTGAATTGATATTCTTGTGAAGTGACTTGAGACGACATCTGTTGTAAATTGGCGCTATATAAATAAACTGATTCTTGAATAATTACTTACAAATTGTAGCTACCACAATGTTAGCTTGCAAGGGATTTAAAACTTAAAAAATGAATGTACTGATATTGCAAAACAGGTCATGATTTGAGGAATGAGTTAGTAGCCCAAGTATGGTCAGCCCAAGTCAATGTAAAGCATAATGCTTAAAATTTGTTCACACCAGGGAATGTCCCACATCTGTTCATACGCAATCTTTGGTGGCACTGCTTATCAGCCCGTGTGTTCACGACAGGCACTGGTGTGGAGGAAGGGTTTTTGCTCAGCGAAGAGCAAGAGGAGAGAGCATTATGGTCTGCTTGTTCAGATTTTCAAGCCAAAGCCACGATTTCCACGATAGTTCTTTAGGGCAAACGAAACCCCTGGACTTAGTTTTTTGGCTTGCATGTTTTGCATGGGTTCCAAAAATTGGTAGGACGCCACCGTCTTGCCAGGTTTACGCCGTGCCGCTACTCTTTCCCTTCTTGGGTGATGGAATAACGTTTTAAAGATTAAAACGTTTTTTGCTTGTTGTTGCTTTAAAGTTCTCCACAACTTTAACTGTTTTGCAGACTTTTTCTTCTTCATCATCCATCAACTTTGACCAGCTCACCTGTCCACTTCTGAGACCTTCGCATTTAGCTGAATTCTGAAAGCTGTGGAACGGCTGAATAAAAAAAATTATAGGAATTGTTTGCTGCTTTATGTTTGTCTATCACAAAGAATCACAAGAAAACACAATAGAGATTGCTGTCATGAAATAAAGAATGTGAAAAAGATTATAGGATATGAATACTTTTACTTTTGACCCCTGTATTGTTGCCTTTCTAAAACCACTTTTCTATCCTTTCATCCGTATGGTTTCTTATTTAGCCTCAACTGTGTCCGTTAGTCATCACAGCTCTCAGTTTCCTCATCCGCTGGTCTTAGCTCGGAGGTTTGACCTCTAGAGTTTACCGCTAGAGTCCACATCTCCTCCAGCTCCCCCATTTGTCCCCTCACTGCACTTCAGTGGGAAAGATAATTACACTTCAAATTAAGCTTCCTCCTTTGTATCGGCTAATGTTTAAAGCTCCCTACCTCCGTCCCTTTTACTCTCCTACGGCGTACAACAAGGAGGGGGGTCAATGAATCCACACTCACCTCTTATTTACAAGATTCATGTTTATCTAATGCAAAATCAATAACTCAGCACCGGGGAAAAGTACTTAACAACTCATCCGCTGCTCTTTAGTGGGACATAAAGGAGAGAAACTGCCATGGAAGCTGCCTGTAGCAATGTAGTATAAAGACACAGCAGAGTTATCTGCATTCATCACAAACATTTAATAATAACAATTATATTACATATATATATATATACATATATTTGTCTTTATATAGTCTTTTTGGTACCAGCCACACTCTTGACTGTAACACATCAAAATGCAACATGGTAAAATTACTTGATCATAAATTGTAAGTTGCAAGTAGCTTTGCAACAATCTTCCATCCTGAGCAATCATGTGGCGACAATCAAAAAGGAACAACATCTTTTTAACGGGACGAGATATCCAGAAGAGTCAGGCTCACCATGAGCACCGATCTGCTCCAGCTGCACATGAACTTCACAAAACAAACCAGGCCCACAGCATCACAGATGCACCACCATATTAACACTGACTGAGGAGGCCATTCTCCTCCTATTCAACCTTTCAACCTTCACAACAATCCGATGTTGGTGACTCATAACAGCAAAAAAAAAAAAAAGAAGGTGGACGGGGAATAAACTCCTACTGGTGTTTATGTAAAAAAGAAAACGCTGAAACCCATATTTAGGACAAAGCTTCAGATATTTTGATCGTTCAGTAATATACAAGGAAACTGATCATTCATTCCAGGAAGAGGTCTGATGGCAATAAGCCTGTTAGGTGAACTTTTAGACATGCAGACGGACAGACAGATAGATCTGGCCCACACAATATGAAAAGATACTTACCTTACTTATATTATAAAATAATGATGTAAGTTTAAATAACCGCAATGTTGGTTACGTTTTATTTGTAACACCCAGACCATTTAATTTCCCTTTGGGAGAAATAAAGTATTTTTGATCTTGATTTTATTTTATTTATGGAATCATAAAATCTCTGTAGTAGAACCTTTCTAACAACATGAAATAGGGTGAAATATTTCCCAAAACAAATTTTGCCTTGATCTAAAGCTTTAATTTCTGATATAGATTAGAACTTTTTTAAAAAACATTACATTTAACTAAAAAAATCATGAAATCTGTGACGTTACAAGAATGGTGCATTCATGATTGTTGAACATGCTTGATAACTTCAAAAACCAACTCAGTTGACATTTTAAGTTTGTATTTTTTCCCCTTAGAGCATTAAGAAATAAAAAAAATATGATTATATGCAGAGTTTCTGGTTATTATTCCTTTTATGGTTGTCCCAATAAAACATTAATGATCACAATGGTTTTGGAGTGACCTAGTCAACATTGCGCCTTTAATGTCTGACTGATTTGTTGTGGCAGGACCTCGAACCAGATTTGTCTTCAAAAGTCTTTAGGGGTTTATTTTCTTGTTCTTCGAAAACAAAGCAAAAAAAAAAAAACAGTGAAATAAAAAAGGTTAATGTTATTGTCTGCTGTTAGACATTAATCCAACTAGTTTTAGTCAAATAAAAGCCAAAACACTGCAAATCCTAGACTGCGTAAAGCTTTAAAACTGTAAAACTGATTTTTAAATGCGTCTCTTCATTGTACCAAAAAGGCTCTTGACATAGCAGGATAATATCCACCAGACCTGTAGCAACAGCTCCACCTTATTTTCTGCTTCCTTGCACTTTGGGTGGATCAGCACTTAGAAATTTGCATCACCGGCTCGGCGCACATCATTTGACCCCCCGAAATTCACTTTTCCCCATCGCTAAGCACTATTCGTCTCGCGACGTCATGAACCCCGACAAAGACCTTACTATCTGTCAGTGTCGCTCCCTGCAAAGTGGCCGTGATTAATTGAAAAACATTCTCAGGGGGGACCAAGTGGGAGGGTCAAAGCAATATTCAATGAGGCCCTGCAGGGTCAGCTCCTCATTGCTGAAACGCCTTCTCCTGACATTAGCTGCGCTGATGTCGGACCACATGTTGCTTGATTGGTTGTCCGCCTTCCCCTTTGTTTGACAGTGGACATTATCGGGTGGACATATCCAGGAGACTTTATTTGTCTCCGCCATGTCAGACTAGCACTACTGCTAATCAGTGCTGAGGGGGGGGATAACTCTCTGATCCCAGAGGACAGGAGGCTTCTTCTGTGACTACATGAGGCAAGACCACCCACAAGAGCTCTTTAGACTGATGGACACCAGTGCACAGGGGTGAGAACAAAAGATGCATTGGAGATAAATTGAATGTGAGCGCCTGGTGTGACATGATACCTCTTCCACGCCGCGGCCTGCAGTGTTATTTTTAATCCTGAATGAGTTTCAGGCACCTTATTCTCCATGTTTCAACAATCCCGTGTCTTGAATAGTTTCTTCCTCTCTGGGATGGGTTTTTCTCCTCCTCTGCCGCCTCAGCAGATCGAATCACCCCACTCACACACTTTCAAGGTTGACCAAGCAGCTGGTGGCCCGCAGTAACCGGGCGAAGCGACATTGTCTGTATGCAGACCTACAGTCGGAAGACGCCGTGTGCAGCCATTCAGTTCATTTTGCTGACAGCTAGTTGCACGAACCAAAGCGACTGAGTGTCTTTAACACTTCACGCTGGAATTGGTAATCTCAATGCCTGTCTGCAGACTCGGTGAATGCACCTGAAATGATTGGGCAAAAAGAAGTTATTTTCAGAAATGTATTATGCAATACTATTAATTTAGTGTGTTCTCGTTTCTATCCTGTCATTCCCCAGCAGGTCTTCGTATTCATGTTTGACTAATAAAAAAAAAAAAACATAACAGAAATGTTATTTAGCTTTATTAGGAACCTGTTAAAGGAACAGTTTAGCGTTTTGAGACGTGCTTGTATTAAAGAGGGCTGGATGAGAGTATTGCCGATGGTAACTGGGAGATGGTGCCGGAGCTCCAGTGGTCACCCACAAGGCTGGGGCAACGCCGAGCTGCAAGGGTGCTTCTTGTAGCTTTTTTTAGTGTATGTAATTGAATATACATGCAAAATTATTCCAGGTAGAGTCACTACACAATATAAGAGTGAGGTGGTGCAAAAATAACAACATTTAAATAGGAACAAACAGAAAATGGTTAGGACATGCAGCAAAGGCTCCAGGACTGGAAACTGAAGCCCAGACAGCTGCACTGAGAAGTAATACCCTTTTTAATAGCCCACTGTTAACCTTTACACAGCTTTAGTTTTTCATGAGATGGTTATTGTGATCCGATATGTTGCATTGAAAGTATGTGATTTAGACAGGACGATTTATGGTGGTGCAAAACTTGGAGACTGGCTTTTTACAGTCTAAATAACTATCCAGTCAGGGGTGGACTTGGAAAAAAATTCGGCCTGTGGCATTTTCTATCCAGACCAGCCCACTACAATGTCAGCGGACACTAAGTCCATATATCTTGTGGCATCTTCTCTCATGGATACTTCAAAGTAGAGTAATGTTCTTTGATAGCAGCTAACAAACAACTATGAACTCAAGAACTAAAATGTGCAGCTCTAGCGATCAAACAATCTTTAATCATTATAGTGTCAAAATGTTCAGAAAAAAAACACATAAAATGGTGAAGTGTGGTCAGAGAGAGAGAGAGAGAGAGAGAGAGAGAGAGAGAGAGAGAGAGAGAGAGAGAGTACAAAAACACTAGTGGCTTTGACGTGTTTTCATTATGACAATTTCTAGTGGTTTCCAATGGAAAAAAAATTAGTTTATGACAAAATCTGAAAAGCCTTAAGACAGCACTAAACACAGCTAGTGAGAACTATAGTAAAAAAATATTGCAATAAATGTAATGGCAAATATAACAAAATAAACTAATTATTTCTTGTATTTTATGCTAAAATGTAAAAGTATCTCATCAGCTTGATTCTGCATCTCTACTTACAGCTCCTTATGGTCCTTATGAATGTGTACTGTTGCTATCCCAATAAGAAACCACTGATGATAGCACCTCTTAGCTAGCTTTGCTTAATCATCTGAACTAAAAGCCATCATATTACAATTTGGCAAATTTAAAAAAAATCAATCACAACTTTAACAATCACAAGCCTTCAACTCTCTTGGCAGTAAATTAGGTCACAACCATTTAACAAAGGTGCAGGTTTGGTCTCAGCTGTGGTATATACCAATTATATATACCAATTCCCCCCATCCCCCTGTGAACTTGTTTACCCACCATACTACTACATTATATGCAATATATATATATATATATATATATATATATATATATATATATATATATATATATATAGAAAATAAATCAAAATAGAAAATAGATCACTTTAATTTATTTTGAGGTTCATTTAACGGGAAATCTCAAATGCAATGCTACCAAATCTAATAATCAGATTATATTCTATATAAAACAAGAACAATTTTACAACATTAATTTATCCCTCCAGGTCTCTGTGCGCATGCGCCAAGGTGCCAGGCAAGGAGAGGGGAGTGATGCATTCGTAGGGTGCAGGATAAACAAAATTCGGGGTGAATTATACGGGGGAAAGCTTAATATTTTAATAATAATTTATACTCTGTGGTTGTGATAGCTCATTTTAACCATCGGCAGTGAAAAACTCGCGATAATTCGCGTATATTCAATATATCCCACAGCCATGTTTTGTTACATTTAAATAAAAAGCTAAATATTGGAAGGGACTATTTTGTCCCGCGACTCCGGCTCTTCCAATGATGTGCCGCTCCGCCCTGCCCTTTATAGTGAATGAAAGCACTGTCAGCCTGTCAGCTCACGATTGATGGACAGCGGCTTACAATGGACCAGTGATATTTCTCGATGCTGGCAATACACTGCTAGCCTTCTGTAGCCAATTGGCTGGTCCAAATGGAGGGGATTTTGAATGACCCGACCCACTTTGGCTCAACAGCCCACCCGGACGATGCCCCGGTATGTCCACCACCAGTTCCCAACAGCAATTGTAATTTCATCTCCTTTCAGAGACCTAGCTCTGGTGGCACGACTGCTTTTAATTTATTATCATCTGAAGCCTCACAGTTTAGCTTAACCTGACATATGTTTTATATCAGCCGTTAAACGGTTCCGCTGATTGGCGCCGCCATATTGAGTCACGCAAAGGATTGTGGGATCTTGCTGGTTGGCACTGCCATATTGACTCACGCAAAGGATTGTGGGATCTCGCTGGTTGGCGCCGCCATATTGAGTAACGCAAAGGATTGTGGGATCTTGCAAAATGACAGGAGTTTTTCTTTCTGTCCGATTTTCTGCAGGGAAAAGTTTTTATTAAGAACACTGGATTTTATAGGATTTACATAATTCCATTCAAAATAATGTATTTTTAGATAGACAGAAATGATATTTACATTAATATATATTAATTAGTATCCTAATTGTACATTTAAACATTATAAAACTGACATTTTCATGATATATTAGAAGTTATGTAAGAAATAATTAGACAAGTAGTTGATTTTTTTTGTTTTGTTTTGTGTATCTTTCTTTGGTGAATTTTTGCTATTTGTTTGCCATGAAAATGATGAAAATCCAGCCAATGTCTCATTTGATTTCTGATTATATTGTATCGGCAGGTCTGCAAAGCTAAAAATCAGCTATATGTCACCTAATTTTAGTCATAAATTCATAACAGCTTACCTAATTTGTCCATTAGACATTGTTAGTTTTGTTTATGCTCACGTATGTAGATGCTTGGAATACTTGGAATGACAAAAATAAAAGAACAAAATGTAAAATGATCAACAGTAAAAACATACTTTTGTCTTGGTAGTTGTCCACTGAGGTTTGTAGGAGGCTTGGTATGCTGGATGGACTGTCTTCCCATCCAGAAGAAAGGGTTGCAGGGTCTAGCAGGTGAATCATGGGGCCATCTACAGTAGCACCAACTTCCTGCTGAGACTGTCCATTATCTGTCTTTCTTATTCCACTACCTTTGGGACTAAGCCTGTAATTATAAAAGTATATGCATTAACCTAAATTAGATCAATTTATTAAGTAACCTGTAAGCCATCTTCAATGTATATATTGAAATTACCAAGTTTTTCTGCAGCATAACACTGCTGTATTATGATGGTCTTTGCACAGAGAACCCAGGTGGGGTGACCGCTGGTTGGGAGACCGCAGGCGCAGACTTCAAAATGAAATACGTTATTTTTCAGCACCTAAAGTTACTCTGGGTAACAGTGTGACAGTGTGTGGGTTGGCATTAGCATAGCCACCACAACAAGTTGGGCGACTGAAGTGTGCTGACTGCATAAACATATGTATAAGTAACTCTACCTGATAATTGTCATTGATAATATTGCTATTTTGGTTCTCTGATAAAAATTAATTGCTAAACCACAAAGCATATAAGTATACTCACAGCCAACACTGCAGAATTTATGATTATGGTCGCTTCAAGCACGTACAATCTGCTCTTGGGAGGCCATATTCCTTTGCAATGCCCCCAAACAATCCCACAATGCTTTGCGCCAAACAAAAACGCGGTATCCGCGTAAGAGGTGATATTACCAACTCCTTTTTTAACGGTTTTGTGAGGCGCCGTATACTAGAATATGTGATTCGACAGAAGATATCCACACTTTTCTTGGCCCCTTTTAAACCATCACACAGTTATCTAGTGTGTGGGTAATATTTTATTTTGCTTCTGGCCTTTTGGTATAAACTAACTAAAAAATATTGAACTACACCATTGATGCTGCAACTAATATTGCACCAGTCTGTGCTACTAAAATTCCCTTAATACAGATTTGAGGGTAAATGGGTAAATCCTGATTTAGATCTTTAATGGCCTTATACATAATTCTTTATTTTATGCTTTATTATTTTTCTTTTCTTTTTATCTACTTTTTTTTACTGCTTGACCGAATTTTTTTTATTTATTTACAGAGGTTAGTGCTCTAGTCAAGATCACCCAACTAGAAAAGTTGTAATTGTTGTCTGCAACTAAAGACAAGTTTAGGTGAGCCGCTATTTTCCCTTCCAAACATCTGCCTCACTGGAATGCCTCGTTTTCTTGTATTTCGGATTTCGATGATTAACTTACAGGAATTGGTTTCTCTTTTTTTGTGTGTGATATTGATAAAGCCGACAGGACATTGTGGAATATTGATTAAAAGTTGATTATAACGTAGCACAGAAAGTTGGGGGAAATGGAAGAAGTTTTTAATTAGAGCTAGTTAGAGTTATTTGTTTAATTTCCCCCATTAAATAAATAGTTTTTTTTCCTCAGAAATCTCAGGTAGACATCACCTACATTTTGATACAGGTTTTTAAACCTTAACGATGTCAAACTGTGGAATTTTCTTGTGCGATCTAAGCCTTTGTATTTTGATCTGACAACTGTAAATATCTTGTTAATTTGTTTTTGGGGTTTTATTCATGCTGCATATTTTTCTTGCTGATAAGTTATGCCCCATCTGAAAATCAATCATGTTTTAGATGTAAACTATTAGATATTAAAATTTGATTTCCTTGGTAAATAAAAATCCTTCTAGCAACTGGAAGTTAAAACATATTAATTTACCTCAACATTTTACTTCTCCTAAGAACTTCAAATGTGGTTTAGTTCACACGTTGCATCATTTTCAACCAACACCACCTTTAGTAGTTTTTTTTAATATAATGTTCTATAATTTACAGTTCTTAAATGCTCCATGTTATGAAGTATTTTTAGGTATTTTAAAAACATCTCCATGCTCTCCTGGTTTTACTGCCACCTTGGCGAGCCCCAGCTGCAATCAAGGCTTTTCTAGGATGCACAGTTGCACAACATTACGTCGAAATGCTAGATTTGTAGTTAAATATTATCCGTGATATAAACTTTTATGGTGTTTAAAATGAGTTTTCGTTTTTTCCTAAAGCCTCGTCATTTTTCCTCAGCAGATGGAGAGAAAGCAATCTGCCACAACTGGTTAAATTCAGACACCTTAATGAGTTTTGCTTCATCGTGTTGGTAAGTCTGCTAAGTCTTAGTTCCATATAAAAGCTTATTAACTGATCTAAAAGAAAGTTGCTTTTTAAATCTCCTATCGGAGGTTTATTGGCAAATGTATGTTAATTAAATTCTGGATTTTTAATAGCATTTCATTCACATTTGGTCAGAATTAAAATCAGGCTTCAATATAGACTTAGATATAAACCTTCTTTAGCAAGTTTAAAAGAAACCGTATAATTTTTGCAGCTATTTCTAAGATCCTAGATGGAAGCATTTATGCTCTATCCATTCCAAAACTAGTTTTGGTGTTTTTGGGATCATTTTCATGTTTTAACACAAACGTTTGTTCCAGTTTTAAAAAGTTTGACTGCTAATTTAAGTTTGTATGTATAGTTTGTCATTACTCTATTTTTGTCCCAACTCCTAATACAACTGGCAGCTGAAAAACTCTCAGCATGATTCCTCCACTACCATTTCTACGGTTGGTACAGGTTTCTCTGAATCCTCCAAATTTCCTTGTGATTATTTTTGTCAAAACAATAAATCTGTGGTCTGTTTCCTCTGACCACATCCCTCTTCTCCAGGAAGCATTTGTCAACTCCATGTGGTCTATTAATAGATCTTCAAGGAGCAGGCCCTTCTTCTCTGTGGTATTCTTGTCCTCTATAAAGCTGCTAGAACATGAAATTTCCCTATAGGAGTCATAGGGGATAAACAAAGTCAAGTCTATGTCTCTAAGTCTAAGTCCTCTTTGTTGGTCGACGGCCTCACTGTCCTTGTTGATTTCTACTGTGCTCTGGAGCATCATTAATAACTTTCTGTCATATCTGCTAATTGTTTTTACTAGCAGCAAACAGACATAGTTGCTGAGCGAGGTTTATTAGCACAGTTGAGCAATGAAGCGCACAAGAAGGAAAGGCAACGTGTAACAAGGAACAAGACGAAATGCATTGACGAGACACGGGGAACGAGAGGAGGAGAGCAGTGGCAGATTAGAGAGTTGAAGAAAGCTGAGGAGGGAAACATGGAGGCAGGGATCTGAAAGGAACGAAACCAAAATCGAGCAAACAGGAAGAAAATTATTTACACAAAAAAAAAACTCAACGCAAGTGGCAAGAGAATGAAAACGAAGAATAATCTTAACAGGCATATAGGTATCAAATACAAAAATCATTGAGGGTTTCAGTTTGTGTCAGACAGTAAAAGTTAGACGCAGCTGAGTGCTCTAATAGGACAATTCAAACATGCCAATTTTGGAAAGGATGAAGCCAGGTAATATTATGTCTCTGAAGTATCTTTCCAAACTCTTTAAACTCATCTGGAAATGTTTATTTTTACCAAATTAATGTCAACAAACAAACAAACAGTTTAAAGCCACTATATCAATTCTCATCAGAAACTTCTCAACAGAACAGTTTGGATGTAAAGTCGGTGATTAGCTAGTATATACCCGTGTTTGATTTGATACAAAGTGCTTGTGATGGAAAACAGAACAGGTCCAAAAATGTCCATGTTACCACCATTCATTTCAATTCATCATTCTGCAGTTAAATCAATGTTAAAATCGAGGAAAAGTTGACCTTCAGCAGTTACGAAAATAGGATCTCAGCAGGGTCCCGAGGAGTCAATATCTAATATTCAGCAAATTAAGCACAAACCACATCTAAGGCGAAACATAACAGCATTTCTGCAACATTTCTGCCATTCAGGTGATAAAAAACAAAAATCTCCCTCACATCTGTAGACATTTAATTTTCATCTGTAATCCTCTTTTGCTTTGCATGAGAGGTCAAAGGTCTACATTGATTTGCACTGCAATATAAGAAGCACATATAAATCTAAAAGATGTGTGGAAGGATTAAAAGTATTAAAACTAGAAACAAATCAAATTTAAAAGCTTGCTTAAACCAAGTTTTAAAAGAAAAAGAACACAGCCATTAGTGCTTACATGTATTCTGTTTCTAGAAATACCCCGAGGGGAATGCTTTTAATGACATCTTTAGCTTCCCTCTTTGCCTGTCATAAAAGGATTTTCTAATGTAGGTCTGCTGCTATGTAATTAACATTAAAATGATTCATCTGATGCTTGTCAGACTCTCGACAACCTGTGGTTATGTCAGGTTCTGTTCTAAAAGAGACGGCGCATGGGGCTCAATTGCTTCAGATTGAACAAAACCACCGTCTCCAGTGCCTGATGTGCAGCCCAATACCGCATGATTTGATTATTCTGCACAAGCAAACACATGCAAATCACATTCGAGATTGAAGTTCGTCATTTCTATGCATGTCGATTAAATGTGGGAACATGTCAGAGGCATTTGTCAGGTACTCGTGTGTGTGTGTGTGTGTGTGTGTGTGTGTGTGTGTGTTGTTTTTATTTTATTTTAAATCAAAACTAGAGTACTTTTTGGAGTCATTCATCTAATCTGTGGAGCAGAAAGTACGTTCAACATACCTGCTGCTTTCGCCCCCTTTTCTCTTAAATAAAAACCGCTGGGGGTTAACCTTGGAGGCCGTTTTACAGACTGAAGCGGGGATAAAACATGGACCGACCTGGTTGTTCACTCTGCCATCCAAGCCTTTGTTTTTCTCACAGTATGGATGGCCATCTGTCAGCCTTACCCAGAGAGAGGCAATGATTTTTGCTCGCCTGAGTGAACACCCAGGAAAGCAATATTTCACGTTAGCACAAAAAAAAAAAAGTACCCGTCTCAGGGGATTTTGCTTACTGGAGTGATGTGGTGGTGTACATCAAGAGTGATAGTGCTGCCTTCGAGATGGGGCAGCAGAAGCAAGACTGGTTTACCAGCAGCACCAAACTTCTTAAAACAAACCTTGGATGTTTCCTCAATTTACTCATGTGTGAACACACCAGACTGCATCTAGGTTGCGTTCTTACTTATCTTTTCTAAAAACTATTTATAAATCGGTTTATACCATCACATATTTATTCACTTGTGTGCTTAAACGGAGTCATATTGCACATTTCCTTACTGATTTTTAAAAAAAATAGGAAATGAAGGTTAATGTGCACAATTGGAATATTCCTTTTCATTTCCCAGGTCAAAATCTGTAAAAGAAAATATGTAAACCAAATTAAAGTATGTATGAGCGAAAACTGGACACACGGCAGAGTGTTGGCAAGGAGTGACAAAGTTAAGAAGAGAACCTTGATTATAGGCGACAGTGCAGGACCCAGACAGAAAGCAGTGATGGTGAATGATCCCTCTCAAATGGGACAGTGTTTGTAAAGAAGGGGAGAAAATCAAGATAAATGTTAAATAAAAAAATTGATATGGAGACATTAACTGGACACATTGGATTTTCTCATCAGTAATTCTGCTAAAACTCATGTTTCACGTGTTGTTTTATTATATCAAGCTTAAGTGACAATGACTTTGTTGTTTTTCCTTTAGCTCAGACACTAAGAAAAATAAGCCTACCTCCGACTAATTATTGTGAATACAACCATGCAATAGTGAATATGCAAAGAGCCGTCATTGACTAATTAAAAACGGAAATCCCCAAGTCATTCTCAGACATTCTGTACTCACATGGGTAAAATTTACAATTTAAAAGAGAAAAACAAAAACCGATAAACTTCATGCTTTCTAACACAGGCAAGTAGTTTAAAAATCAAGCTGCTGACATACTACTTGTGGCCATGGCATTTAATTTATTGTATCTCCATCCCCCAACCTTCTCCTGAAGCCAAAATTCGGCACAGGCTGAACAGAAAACACTATATCTGAAATAGGAGAATAAGTCAATGCTTTTCTATTTAAAAAAGCATAATCATGAATCCGTTTATTTATATAGCGCCAATTTACAACAGATGTCGTCTTAAGGCACTTGACAAGAAAATCAATTAAAATCAAAGATACATCATAAACAAAGCAATTTGAAAAAGTTTCCAATCTTAGGAACCCCAGCAGATTGCATCGAGTCATTGACTTGCAGCATACACTCCTCTGGAATCAGAAGACAGAAACAATGGGTTGTGTTGTCGTTGACTTTACAGCAATCCCTCATACTGAGTATGCATGTAGCGACAGTGGAGAGGAAAAACTCCCCTTTAACAGGAAGAAACCTCCAGCAGAACCAGGCTCAGTACAAGCAGCCATCTGCCAGGACCGACTGGAGGTTTGAAAAGACAGAAAGCTAAATTAGAAGCACAGGATACTGAAATAATAGAGTTTATAGCAGCAGTTGTAGAGCGTCACTGGAATCATCTCAGCCCATTTTTCTCATCCAAGAAGCTGTCTCAGCTAACAGAACGCCAGCCCAGGTGTGGCTACTATTGAGAAAAGAACACTAAGAGAAAACAAAAGGTTAACAAGGTTGAAATAACAATAACTAAAACAGATTGGACAAAAGAAGAAAGTAGCAGAGAGAGAAGTGGTCAGATTGTCCTCCAGCAGTCTAAGCCTATAGCAGCATAACTATAGAAAACTTAAATAACCCTGTAGAGTGAGACATGAAGAAGGTAGAGCTAAGGAGAACCAAGTTTCAAGACTGAGTTCCTCCCCAACCGGATTAGGCTGTCTTCTCTACCTCTTCCTAACTATAAACTTTACCTAACAAGAAGGTTTTAAGCCTAGATTTGAAACTAGACAGGGTGTCTGCCTCTCGGACAAAAGCTGGAAGCTGGTTCCACAGGAGAGGAGCCTGGTGACTAAAAGATCTGCCTCCCATTGTGCTTTTAGAGATTCTATGAACCACCAGTAAACCTGCAGTCTGAGAGCGAACTGCTCTGTTAGGGACATAAGGAGTAATCAGATCTCTTATATACGATGGAGCTTGATTAGTGAGGGCTTTATATGTCAAAAGAAGAATCTTAAAATCTATTCCAAGTTTGACAGGGAGCCAATGAAGGGAAGCTAAAATTGGGGAGATATGATCTCTCTTTTGAAGTTTCATCAGAACTCTTGCTGCAACATTGTAGACTTTTAATTGCATTTTGTATAGGTTCTGGTCCAAATATAACAACTTCAAGAGAGTTCAAGAGCAGAAGGTTTAATTTCATACACATTTTTATGTTATCTAGACATGCCTGTAATCTACCAAACTGACTGAATTCATCAGGATTTATAGATAAATAAAGTTGTGTATCATCAGCATAACAGTGAAAATTAACACCATGCTGTCTGATGATTTTACCAATGGGAGCATTTATATAGTAAATACAATTGGGCCAAGTACAGAACCCTGTGGTACTCCACAAGTAACCTTACAATGCGGAGAAGATTTGTCATTTAGATGAACAAACTAGGATCTATCAGACACATACGATTTAAACCATCGTAGTGCGGTTCCCTTGATCCCCACAGTGTGTTCGAACCTTTCTATGAGGATATTGTGATTGACTGTGTCAAAAGCAGCACTGAGATCTAACAGAACTAGAATAGACACAAGCCCATTGTCTGGGGCCATGAGAATATCATTTGTGACTTTAAGGAGAGCTGTCTCAGTGCTATGATGAGCTCTGAAACCTGACTGAAATTTTTCAAATAGGTCATTATTCATCAAATGCTCTCAGTTGATTAGCAACAATTTTTTCAAGGATTTTAGATGAAAAAGGAAGATTAGATATGGGTCTGTAATTTATTACGTCTTCTTGATCAAGAGAAGGTTTCTTAAGTAGGGGTTTTATTACAGCTACCTTAAGAGCCTCTGGTACATAACCATTCACTAATGACAAATTAATCATGGGAGTAACAATAATAGGAAATACTTCTTCAAACAATTTTGTCGGGATTGGATCCAACATACAAGTTGAAGGCTTAGATGAAGAAAGTATTTTTGAAAGCTCAGAAGGCTCAACTGGAAC
>JAVLVB010000179.1:0-13620 GCA_032876305.1 Orestias chungarensis | reverse complement strand
TTTACAATGTTCAATACTATAGACGTTGTGTATTGTAAGCGTATGTAAAGGAAAAAAGAAGTATTTTGAGATGCTAAGAATTAATAAAAGCATAAAGGGCAATATGTCAATACATTACATTAACAACCCATTAAGAGGCTGTTTAAAAAAGAAATAGCAGCAGTGAATGTATCTAAAAGTCACACATTTATTAAAAAAAAATCCTTTTCATTTAAACTCTTCTGTTAAGGTTCTTACATTTCTCAAATATTTCCACATTTAATTGTTTTATATATTTATAAACACTTAAGAGCATTTTGTCCAGTGAATTTTGATTTAGGAGTGAGAGATATGTAAAGTTTTGGTTCTATTAGCTGAGCAACATCAATGTTTGTATCTATAGACTAATATGGTGCAAAGTAAGCATTTTTTATTTTTTTGAGAGAGAGATGCCTGTCTTAAAGGGAAGAGAAGAATGCTTTATTAATGTCATGCATAGTAAACCATGTCTTCAGCATACAAGCCGTGATTTGTTTTTCCATTACCATCAGGGATAAATCTAAGTAGAGTAGTGTTTTTGTTTTGTTTCTTACAAAACCTTCTCTAAGCCATACAGTGAAGTAGTTGAAAAATGGATACGCATGTTGAGCATATTATACCAAGGTGAAAGTCAAATCCCAGACTAGGCCTCTTGTTATGATGTGAGAGAAAATCTGAAAAAAGGGGAGACCTCGGCAGGATTGAAACAGCTCCCCACCAGAATCGTACCTGTCATACCAATCGTTGAGGCTTAAAAAAGCCCTTAAAAACAATGGAGTTGAATACGAACGGCTCTGTAAGTAGTTTGGTTTTAAATAAGAAAACTGCTGTAACTCTTTCAGCCATTAGCTTTCCTTGCCGTGGCGTCATTTGTCAGATCTCAACTTCTTCCCAAGGTCGCAGTCTAAAGCGGGCCTATAACTCAACTACCATGTAATTAAGGAAGCCAATGATCATTTGAACGAAGTAATGAAGTAGAGAAAATGCCTACATCAGACCTTAATAGTGCCAAGCAGGACACTTTAAGAAGTCATGAACCATTGGCCAAGAGGATACAACTAAATGAGCACCTAATTAGCATCAAAAGTAACTTAAAAGAGGAAAGAAAATGATGAGTAATGATTGTTATAGCCAAAGAAATAAATATTGTCGCCCATTCAGTCATACAACAAACCATTATTTGGAATAGACAGAACTTTGAGAGAATTTATTCGTTTTGATAATGAATAGCGCTAATACACTTTCAGATGAGTTACAATGAAGGGTAGGGTTTGCAAATGCATGATAATCACAGATGATAAATATTTATACAGACAAACAAAAACAGCTCGGAAGAAGTTGGAGTTAATAGCAGTACCAAGTTCTAGTTTTTGAACCTTATCAAATTGCCTTCATTTAGCCTCCATTCCTTCCACGGGCCTGTAATTTTGCTTCTCATAAACATTTCCTCTCCCCTGTACGACGCTTTGGATTTGGATTCTTTATCTAATTTATGCATCTTGTGAAAGTGCGAGTCTGAATTTTCTGGCGCCGGGCTAATAGTATTCATTAACCTTTGCGACAGTGAAATGTTTGATTGGAATTTGGCATTTCCTCCTTCAAAGCTGTGGCTCCGTTCCCTTTGCAATTCAGACACTTCAATTGACTCATTAAACGCTATTTTAGTTCAAACGTCCGGTTTGTACACGGTAATAACTGCACCTCGTCCTAATTAACATGCGTACGTGCTCACACGGAGACAGACGCGCGTCCAAGCAGACAGTTTGCGATGCCGTTTCGGAGGGCCGTCACAAAAAAGCAGGAATCCAGCGTAAGATGACAGACATCTTACGATCACTGAGCTGTGTTTGAATATTAGCATGTTATTAGGAACAATGCATTCAGAGACGTAATTGTGTCTTATATCATTAGGCTGATCTTCAACTAATTATAGATGGTAATTAATGAGCTGTGATTATGAGACTAAGTATGATTTCTTCGTATAAGCGTGCATGATTTTAGAAAACAAGGAAAGCCTGTTTTCCATCTTTTGTACATGCATCAAAAGCTACAATGACACAACTGTAAGCAGCATATTACTTGTAATTTGTTTCCAAATGTGAGAAAAACAATTTTTATGAATAAACAATTCAAGGATTCAAGGATTCAACAATTGCAAGACAGGAAGGGTTTAAGCATCTATTTAGAAGTTTGCCTCTGTGCAACAAACAGAAAGCGCAAGTACAGGTAGAGTGAGGACTATCGATACGGTGACTGTTATCCTTTGATGCAGCCGTCCAGGGTTTGATTCCCCATGTTGTTTTGCTGCATAAATAACTCATTTCTTTGCATATATGTGCATGTACTTGTTTATACCGCATACAGAGGATTATTATGAAAATTTCACCAACAAAGGGAGTTAATTTTTGTAAAGTAAGTAAATTTTCCTGGTACTAATTTTTTTGCAGTTCTACTGCGCTCAATAAGTTGGGCTGGAGGAGGGGTGTGAATCGGTGAAGGTTATGGTTAGGAATGCACTAGTAATTGTAAGGCTTAAGCAAAACAACTAGTTGAGGCATAAAAGTAGTTATTAAAACGCGTGGAAGTTCTCATGAAGTACGAGGATTTGTGTATGTGTGAGTGTTCATCTGAGTATAGCTGGTAGGACTGATGTCTTGCAGCAGCAAAGCCCGGAGTTCAAATATATTGAGTTTCCATGTTCTCCCCAAATATGCATGGGTGCTCTCCAGGTACTCTGGTTTCCTTCTACCATCCTTAAACATTACTAATTAATTTGTCTCTTGTAAATTCCCTCTATTGTGCTATGCACTCATATATACTCATCGGCCACTTTATTAGATACACCTTCCTAGTTCCGGGTTAGACCCCCTTTTGCCTTCAGAGCTGCCTTAATCCTTCACGGTAGAGATTTACCATGGTTTTGGAAACATTTCTCAGAATTTGGTCCATATTGACATGATAGGATCATGCAGTTGCTGCAGATTTGTCGGCTGTCTATCCATGATGCAAATCTCCCGTTCCACCACATCCCAAAGGGGATCAGCCCTGAGCTAGAAGCCATTAGAATCTAGGAGCTTGAATATCCAATATCCAACTTGGGCAATACATAGCGCTATGACTGTCTTCCCCAATAATATCATTAAAAGAGCGACATCCATAACGTCCGGGTCAAACGGCAAAAGTACTGTCACCCAATCAGCGATTTCTCAGGCTTCCCCCACTGGGACCTACCTCTTCCGGTTTGTTAATGTTGTTGGATTTTTGTTATTTGTAATTGTGTTTAGTGAATATTGTTGCATTTTGCACTTCAGGGCCAACGTAGTCTCCACCTACCACAGTGACCATCCACCTACAAAATCTCCACCAGCAGAGGCAACATCTGCAAGCTGTCAGCCTTCATTCTCCACTTGCACAGTTCAGGATGAACCCTTGATGATCCACCACCGCATGGTGGAGGAGTATCAACGTATTTATCATGAAGTGGTCGACAACATGCTAAGGTCAGTTTCATTTTAATACTGAAGGTTGGGATGTTGGATGTGTGCAGTCATGTCATTTATGATATTTCTAATTCTGTTAATTGTGTATACAGGTATACACATGAGCAGATTTAATAATAGCTACCCCAACATTTGTAAGAATTGTGGAAAATACTGGAAATAATGAATCCTGATCACTTATCTGACACTTCCTATGCTTTCAGTTTACAGTGAGAATTAATAACTGGTGTATTTGTCTAGTTTTAAATGGCAATTTTCAGCAGTAGCTTTATAACGCAGTCGAATACGAAAGATCCGAATTATTGTTAGTTGAAAGCGATCACACAGACATAAATATATTGCTTATTAGTCCTAAAGCCAAAACAGAAAGCACATTAATCAATATTTTCTGTGTTTTCTCAAGTAAAACAAAGTTTTGCTGAAAAACTACAAAACTACTAACCAGGTATCTTTCTGGGTATGCTATCTGCTTTGCAAATAAAGATTACCTGCTGAAATAAAGGTTGGATAGGAAGCGTGAACGATGTTAAGAAATGTAAGACTGTGGATTAAGTGGGTCATTTAAAAAATCCTAAATTCTTCCTGAATACACTACATGCTCTCCAAGTTTCTATTATTGAATACTTGATGTTTTTAAAGTTATTTATTTTTCTTGCAGTTAAATGACGCATAGAAAGCTTTTGAATATTTAACAGCTGTATGTCCGTTATATTAGTGCATTATATCATTATATGGCAGAAGAAATTTTTGAGCTTGCCAAAATCTTCAGGCCCTCCTTATTTAAGAACCACACAGTTGTGTGTGATATGCACATTTCTACATATTCACATGTTCTCAGAGCCAAATTGGGACTTTCATACATGTCGTACAATTTAAACGAGAGAAGATGCACTTTTCGGCAAGCTACGAATTCTCTCCCGCTAGAAAAAATACATCCCTTTCTTTCATAAATAGAATACATTGGTATGTTAAAACATTTTTAAAACATAAACATTTTGTTGTCCTGATAGCTCTCCCTGCTGTCATTGGGAGATAATGAGTAGGCTATTTATGCGTCACGAGACTTTTGGCACAAACTTGCCGCAGACTAGTCTTGGTGTGTTTTGGATGTGAAAACAGGCTGTTTCTTTTTCCGAGAAGTGATCATTTTTGGAATCATGGACGGATTTGCGTTTTGGGCGGAAATGAACTCTGTATCACAGAAGATAGTTACTGTGTTTCAAAATGAGACCTCGGTATTACTATCATTTATGCACATCTGTATTCCACAGATTCAGGCTGAACCCACCGGTACAATGTCCGTCACATCAACAGTAGCTCGACTTTGTCTGTGCAGGTAAAGGAGGTAACAGGTTGAGCAGGACCGACATGCCGAGAGGTTAAACACACCGTGGACGATGTGCTGTCCCCTAAGGAGGAACAGGCCAACATGAACTTGGTGAAGCAAAGCTGAATGAACACAAAGTTAATAATAAGACCAAGAATATGTTTACTGACGCTGTTTTAAATATGACACACAGCAAACCTTCAGAATAGTTTTGTAAACACACTGAGGTTTTGTGTTGGTGTATCACAAAACATTCAAGTACAACACACTGATGTTTATAGTTGTAATGGGGAAATAGTGAAAAGATTTAAAGGGTCTAAAAACATTTGTGCTGCTCGACATGTGATCTTTGTTTCATGGCCAATCGGTTATGCTCCAGATTGTTCTTAGTTGTAAGTGTGTGTTTGTTTGTGGGTGTGAGTGTGCATGGCCGGGTGTCTCCTCTGTCCTAAAAGGTGACTGTTTCCTTCACAAGATTTTCAGCACTCCATTCGTCAGGGCAGTCAGGTCACCCGGCTGTGCCGGCTGACAGGGGAGAGAAGATTCCTCAACGACGAGTTCGTCAACACCCTCAAGAAGCTCATGATCGAATACGTGAATTGGTAAATGTGCAACTCCTTTTTTTTTGCAGTCAAATGTTCTGATGAGTTGTGGACCACATACAGTAAGTGTTAATGTTGGAGTATACGAACGCGTCAGAAATAACTTTAAATTATTCTTCACAACAGGAAAGCTACTCAAGAGACCAATGATTGGTTAAAGTGATTTTATTTACAAAGTGTGGATAAGGAATGTGCTCTGGAGCGGCGTCGGGAAAACCAGGGAAACAGATGCGTCACAGAGAGAGGTCTTTGGGAGCTCTGGAGGAGGACGGACAGGTGAGTGTGGAATCCAGGTGAGTTACGATACTGAGTAGGTTGCTTACTTTAGGGAAGATGTTCAACCGCCGGGGAGAGATGACCGGATCTGGAGGGTTCTGGCTGTGGAGTTGTTGCTGTTGTTGCAGGGCAGCTCGTTTGCTGTTGGTGGAGGCGGACAAGTAACCCAGGCAGTCACTGAAAGGTCGATGGAGGACAAGGCATGGCTCCAGTCTGGGTTCGTGACATTTGTTTGTCTTTCTTACTTGGATGTAGATTGTAGAATGGAATCAATTTAGAGGCGATGGTATCAACTGGGGACTGAATACCAGCAGCCAGGCTCCTCTTCTACTCCACAGCTCCGATTAGCAGCTCAGGCATGCAGGGAGCCTCCAGAACGCCCCTGGTAGAAATAAAGCGGAGAAACAACAATAAAACCAGCAGAACACCTCCATTTTTTCTATTACTCAAAAAGTCATAAAGAGTAATTCCACAGATGGGTGTTTTCAAGCCTTTTTTTATGTCAATGATGATTTTCCAAGTAAAGGTTAACAGCATTTCAGTTCAGAAAATTACATCAGATTGATAAAAAATAAAGTTCTCTTTAGCAGATTAATCTCATAATTAAACAAGGCAAACATTTTGTTGCAGTAGACATAAAACTGAGGAAGACTACGGTTTGTATGTTGAATGTACATGAAATAGCTTTGATGGCTAATGTTTTGTAAAAAAAAATTTTTTTAATTTTTTATAGCATTTTCTTGGTCAACTAAAGACTTTTATTATAGGAAGATACTTCTGTTCCCTGCCACAGCGTTAACTTGGCGGCCCAACAGAGCTGAGGAGGAAGGGCGACCCGTAGCTTGTTTGCAGTAAAGCTGCTTCAACTAAGGTAAATAAATGTTCCTTTTTTTTCCATTTTTATTCTGTACATAACATCCATCACAGATGGATGCCTGAAAAGAAACTAGGGATTAATTAAGTCCTCTCAAAGTCTTAGAAATGTTTAATTATAGAGAGAACATTTAATTCTGTTCAGTTACATAAAAAAATACTTTTTAATCCCAAAGAGACATTTAAAAATATAATAATATAAATTAGATGAAGTATCTTACATTTTATTTTTATGGAACACTAAATGTTAATAACACTAAAGCCTACAGGAAGACAGTTTATAAACCTGGACTTTTTGCAAAAGATAAACTCCATCGCTGAAGTATTGGAGAAATCTTTACAACTTTTTAGGTTTACTGATTCAAAAATTTAAAACTTGTATGGAAAAGAGTTTGTTAACTTAAAAAGTAGTGATGCTAATTCTGCATTTAAAGAAAATTTGTGATTCTGATGTAATTAATGGATATATTTGTGCAGAAACTTCAAACTGACATTTTTATATATTAGGTAAAATTCTGAAAACTTGTGATTTAAAAAAAAATGCTGCCTTAGATTTCTTGGTTGCTAGGGTTCCTCTTGAGGTGCTTCATCGCAGCATCATTTAAACTCAAACTAAACTCCATCGCTGAGATATTGGAGAATTAAAATTCTCAATTTTACAGAAAAATACTGAGTATACCTTGGTTGCTATGGTTCCTTATCATCGCAGCATCATTTAAACGTATTTCCAACTTCGTCGGTAAACTAAGTTCATTCTCCGCTAAGGATTTGTTGAGAAGAGACACATTTTCCAGAAAATCTGATTTTCCAGAAAACGACGTTGAATTCAAGACTTTCAGAATGAATAATGTAAGAAATCTTTAAAAATTTGCTTCAATTTCTGTGTGTTTTATTGGAGAAATCTTTACAACTTTTTAGGTTTACTGATTCAAAAATTTTAAACTTGTTAACTTAAAAAGTAGTGATACTAATTCTGCATTTAAAGAAAATTTGTGATTCTGATTTCCAATGTGTCTTGATTTAGTCTTTTTGAACTATAATTGAAATTGCGTCTGAAGTCAACTATCATATTAACTATTTTATATTCATATCAAATGATTAATGCTTAATGAAATCATAAAGATTGGGACTAACAACCTTTCCTGAACAAACGTTTCTCTTTGTGATGACATGTAATACCTGAACCATTATGGTGGGCACTGTGTGTAACATTTTCAGTAGTACTGGTGGTATCAATTGTGTCGTATTTCCCTATTGTGATACATTTCTTGTTAAGATAAATCATTTAAATCAAAAATACTTTATTTATCCCAAAGGAAAATTAGATGTTAAAATTAAATGTTAATGATTGAGATTTTTTATTACAATGATTAATGATGATAATGTTATTTAAAAAACCTAAAAACTAGCTTAACTGTTATTTCTTTACTTTTTTCCACAACTGTAAATAAGAAAAAAACAAAAGATATGATTACATTTGGTTATTGTCTGCATGTTAGTTTGTTTATGTAATTAATGGATATATTTGTGCTGAAACTTCAAACTGACATTTTTATATATTGGGTAAAATTCTGAAAACTTGTGATTTAAAAAAAAATGCTGCCTTAGATTTCTTGGTTGCTAGGGTTCCTCTTGAGGTGCTTCATCGCAGCATCATTTAAACTCAAACTAAACTCCATCGCTGAGATATTGGAGAATTAAAATTCTCAATTTTACAGAAAAATACCGAGTATACCTTGGTTGCTATGGTTCCTTATCATCGCAGCATCATTTAAACGTATTTCCAACTTCGTCGGTAAACTAAGTTCATTCTCCGCTAAGGATTTGTTGAGAAGAGACAGAGTTTCCAGAAAATCTGATTTTCCAGAAAACGACGTTGAATTCAAGACTTTCAGAATGAATAATGTAAGAAATCTTTAAAAATTTGCTTCAATTTCTGTGTGTTTTATTGGAGAAATCTTTACAACTTTTTAGGTTTACTGATTCAAAAATTTTAAACTTGTATGGAAAAAAGTTTAACTTAAAAAGTAGTAATGCTAATTCTGCATTTAAAGAAAATTTGTGATTCTGATTTCCAATGTGTCTTGATTTAGTCTTTTTGAATTATAATTGAAATTGCGTCTGAAGTCAACTATCATATTAACTATTTTATATTCATATCAAATGATTAATGCTTAATGAAATCATAAAGATTGGGACTAACAACCTTTCCTGAACAAACGTTTCTCTTTGTGATGACATGTAATACCTGAACCATTATGGTGGGCACTGTGTGTAACATTTTCAGTAGTACTGGTGGTATCAATTGTGTCGTATTTCCTTATTGTGATACATTTCTTGTTAAGATAAATCATTTAAATCAAAAATACTTTATTTATCCCAAAGGAAAATTAGATGTTAAAATTAAATGTTAATGATTGAGATTTTTTATTACAATGATTAATGATGATAATGTTATTTAAAAAACCTAAAAACTAGCTTAACTGTTATTTCTTTACTTTTTTTCCACAACTGTAAATAAGGAGAAAACAAAAAATACGATTACATTTGGTTATTGTCTGCATGTTAGTTTGTTTATGTAATTAATGGTTATACTTGTGCAGAAACTTCAAACTGACATTTTTATATATTAGGTAAAATTCTGAAAACTTGTGATTTAAAAAGAAATGCTGCCTTAGATTTCTTGGTTGCTAGGGTTCCTCTTGAGGTGCTTCATCGCAGCATCATTTAAACTCAAACTAAACTTCCATCGCTGAGGTATTGGAGAATTAAAATTCTCAATTTAACAGAAAAATACTGAATATACTTTTGTTGCTATGGTTCCTTATCATCGCAGCATCATTTAAACGTATTTCCAACTTCGTCGGTAAACTAAGTTCATTCTCCGCTAAGGATTTGTTGAGAAGAGACAGAGTTTCCAGAAAATCTGATTTTCCAGAAAACAACCTCAAAGTCAAGACTTTCAGAATGAATAATGTAAGAAATCTTTAAAAATTTGCTTTGATTTCTGTGTGTTTTATTGGAGAAATCTTTACAACTTTTTAAGGTTTGCTGATACAAAAATGAAAAAACTTGTCTTGAAAATTTTTTGTTAAGTTAAATAGTGATGCTACATCTACTTTTAAAGAAAATGTGTGATTTTGATTTTAAATGTGTCTTAAATTAGTCTTTTTAATCTGTGCTGCCAAATTGAAATCGCTCCTGAAGTCAACAATCATATTATTAACTATTTTATGTTTATAAAAAATAATACATTTTTATTTAAATCATAAAGAAGGTAATTAAAAACCTTTCTTAAACAAAAGTTTCTCTTTTTTATTACATGTAATATCTGAACCATTATGGTGAGTACCGTGTGTAACATTTTCCAGTGGTCCTGGTGGGCATCTGTTATGTCGTATTTCATTATTGTGATACGTTTCTTTTTAAGATAAATCAAGTCAATCACACATTTAAAATAAACAAATTGTTATAATTGCTTTCATATGAATAAATAAAAAACAGGTTTATTAAAGGAATGTGAACTTGTGCAAAAGAAGAAAAAAAGATATCTTTGTGTATATAATTAAAATATAAAATGGATAATATTGTTTTTAAAGGTAACTTTAGTTTTACTAAATTAATTAGTCTTGTTACAGTCCATCAACCAGAAATACTTAATTTATAACAGTAATTATTTATCCCAAAGAGAAATTAAATAAATTATTACTCTTCCACCTGTAGAATAAATAACACACAACCTGTTAAAAGTAGGTTAGATGCAATTTATCATGTTCCGATTTAAACATGGAAAGTTTTCCAGAGAGATTTCTAAGGGAATACTAACCATAGTTGGTTAGTTGTTATTAACAAATTGAGAAAATGTGGAATGTTGGTGAACCTTCTCAGGTTTTGCTGGCCTACCAAGTTCTCAAGAACACATCAACACCTAAACATGTAGGCCACTTGTGAAGCCAGAACATGATTAAGAATCGAGGATTTAACTTTCATTAGTTAGGGTCAGAGTTTATGATAATACAAAAGGAAAGAGACTGGACAAAAATTTCCTCCTTTCGAAACTTCCAAAGGTGAAAAGCTGAAAATAACTTACAGGCTTATTTTACATTTGACATGACAAAAGCATCCTGATGATCTACAAGAGCTCCAGAGACTTATTCTGTGAGGAGAATGTGCAAAAAGGGCATTTTCAGGAAGGTTTGTGATGATGGGAATGCCTTTCTGTTTCAGGACATCACTTTAACCACATCACAAAATCATGTCAGAGAGGGGCTTAGTAAAATGTATTAGTCATACATTTACTTAGATGCTATTTCACAAACTTCAAATGGCTTTTTCTGATCAAGTGGGGTTGAATGTGAACTTAGTTAATACAGAGACATACTTTAAAATATAACAATCAAAATGACAGTAATAATAAAAATATGTATTATTATTATTATTATTATTATTATAAGAAATAAATATAATTTCAAGTTAAAAATAAACATATAAAAATTTAGAAACGCATAATAATAAGTAAATAAAAAACAACAAAAAGGAAATACAATATTTATCAATAAGTGTCTTGAATAACAATAAATTAGACTAAGTCATTTAAATAATAATAATTGTATTTACTCGTGACAATTTATTAATTTAAGGGTATGTTTTGCAACATTGCTCTTAACGGTGCACCTCGGTTCCAGTCTTTGAAAGAGGTGCAAGTCTTTATGGGTGATGAAAAGCGCATGCTCGCAAAGTGAAATATTCTGAAATATTCAGCTTTTAAAACATTATCTGTAACATTTTTTAGTTTTATGACTGATTTTTGTCAGCTCTTTTTATTTACTCGACAAAGCTTTTTGACAATTTAATTCTAAACCGGGGCCTTTCTCAAGGTACCTGGAGCACGTTTGTTCTTTGATAGTCAATATTCACTTCATTTATTTGATGAAAGAACAAGTTAGGCCAACAAGTTTGGATCAGGCAGTAAAATCCTGATCAGGTCCTTCCTATAACGGCAGCTTTTCAAACACCGAGCCGTGGAGCAGTACATTGTTTTGCAAGATGGATATATGTCGGGTGGCCTGTACCATGGTTGTTACCAAGATGTAGACGTATTTTCTGCTGAACAAAAGATAAGGTTACAACAGCAGTGTAATTCAGAAGTTTTACATGAGGTTTCCATCTATTAGACATAAGGAAGCAGTAATGTAAAACCAATCTCTAAAATATATAGTTTTGGAAGACTTTGTAAAATGTTTGTCCTGTTACTATGGATACATAGCCGACAGCATGTTTTCTCACGTGATGTTTTATTTATTTATTTTTTAATGGCAGAGAACAGCTAGAACGTCAGCCGGCAAGCCTTTCAGACAGTGTCCATGTTGCCAATATGAGCAGGTATGATCTAAATTTTATCCTTTTGAAACTTAAACATGTTTACTAACTATCAAGTCAGAAGAATTATTTGTAAAATGAAACAAATTACAGAATTATGTAAAATCCTGAATATTGCTGCAGACAAATCACAATGCAGTTCTACTGTATGGCTTTAGTATATATAACTTCAAAGTAAGTTCTAGTCCAATTTTGTCTTTGCGATTCTGTTTCCCCAGGTCACTAAGAGATCTAGAAAGCGCCTTCGCTCTCCTGACTGCGCTAACCTCCCCCAGAAGAGGAAGTGCACAGTGGCAGAGTCACCCTATCCAACTTCTGGTTTGACCTTACCTTCTGAGCCCTCTTTGCTCCCAGCCTATTCGCTTTGTACTTCACCCCCACTTCAGGGTCCTCTACCCTGTCCTGGTGTCTCCCTCCCTCCTAAGTCTTTTGTTATTAGAAGATCCCCGCATCCTAGTCCATCACCCCTGAACGACCCTTTCTGTTCTCCTGGGTCATCCCCACTTCCTTGTCCATCCCCTCTGAAGGCCCCTTTCTGTTCTCCTAAGTCACTCCCACTTCCTGGTCCATCACCTCTGAAGGACCCTTTCTGTTCTCCTAAGTCACCCCCACTTCCTTGTCCATCCCCTCTGAAGGCCCCTTTCTGTTCTCCTAAGTCACTCCCACTTCCTGGTCCATCACCTCTGAAGAACCCTTTCTTTTCTCCTAAGTCACCCCCACTTCCTGGTCCATCACCTCTGAAGGACCCTTTCTGTTCTCCTAAGTCACTCCCACTTCCTTGTCCATCACTTCTGAAGGATCCTTTCTGTTCTCCTGGGTCATCCCCAGCTCCACCCTCCACCTCTCAGCCCTCTGTTCCTTTGTCCTCCACAGTAACACTTAGTGAAGACTTCCCAAAGCCTAGTACCAAGACCGAACCCGCAGGTCTCAACCAGCCCACCGCTGCTCTGGTTCAGGACGAACCGTTGATGATCAACAACCACACGGTGGAGGAGTACCAACGTATTTATCATGAAGTGGTTGATGACATGCTGAAGTCAGTTTAATTTTTAATACTGAAAGTCAGTATGTTGGATGTATGCAGTCTTTTCATTTGTGATATTTCTAATTCTCACAGAGACAAGCTTGGTCGAAGGCGTCCATACAGTCTTAAACTTGGCAGGGAAATAAAGCAAAAGCTTTGGGAACGTCTGAACAAGCCCACCATTATAACAACAGTGAATGAAGATGGACTAATGAGCTTTGATGTGACCTACGGGAGTGGACAGAATCCCCCCCAATACAACGTGGATATTTCAGAAGAACCAAAACCTACATACCCGAAACCAAGAAAACAACATAAACCAAAGAAATGTTAAAAAAAGCTTTTACTAATTTATCTTAAATATTTATACTTTTTTAAACTTAATTTGATCAATCAAAACAGTTTTGAATCAACATTAAGACAAACGGCAGACTTACCATCCACTTGAAACCCTCATCATTCAATCTCCGCGAGCAGAGTTACCATCCATCTGCAACTGCAAAACATCCAGCCTCACTTTCCACGAGCGAAGTTACCATCCACCTGCAAAACCTCCAGCCTCATTCTCTACCAGCAGAGTTACAATCTACCTGCAAAACCTCCTGCCTCAGCCTTCTCCAG
>JAVLVB010000174.1:1390310-1444634 GCA_032876305.1 Orestias chungarensis | reverse complement strand
ACACACACACACACACACACACACACACACACACACACACACACACACACACACACACACACACACACACACACACACACACACACACACACACGTCTGCTGCCATTATTTAGCAAGCTCGGCACTGATGCTCATTCTTTATCTTCACCATTCTTATCAGGAGGAGATAGTCATGGGTCTAACTGCAAACACTTAAAAGCTCTTCACTGCAGTGCAACCTCTGACCTAAAAGCTCTTGATTATTTACAAAACCTAATCTTGCTTTAGGGTTGACAGCTGCGGCATCTCCTCTGGATTTAGCCTTTGCTAAGATAAAGAGACAATACCTTAAAGCAAATCTGCTCAGGCCCCTACCTATTATTTCTTTGTATATTTACACTAATTAGAATGAAACGAGAATTTTATATGGAAGTTACATACGTTACATACAAAAACTATTATTTTCTTTGTCATTAAGGACATTTTACATGGTAATAAGCGTTCTATTCATTATTACATACCCTTAAGTTTTAACATTTAATATAGTTTATGAATGTTTAGATGGTTAAAAATGATCCTGAAATTGGGTTTCTATGTGAAACGTCATCATCTTATGATCTCTCAGGTAAAACTAGGTTATTTCTAATGGGAAGTAAAGTATTTTGACTTAAATAGAAGCATCTTGCTTAATTTGGTTCTAGCAAAATGTCTCCTTGTGTTAAAATACTCTCTTTTTCCTTTTTTTATTTCCTGTTTAGATTTGGAATGAGAGGACATTTAACTCCAACTACATCAAGGTGAGCAGTTCTCCACGGATGTGAGATAAATGTGCATTAGCTTGATCCACTCGTGAAGGAAGGACAGCCACTCACAACGAGCTGAGAATCCTGGTGAAGTTCCTCTGAGAGCATTTTCTTGTCGCCAAGGTTCTGCGGAACATGCTGGGTAGAGTCGGTCTGACCGACGTCGGCATCGTCGCCGCAGACGGAGACTGGAGCATCGCTAAATCTCTGATTACTGACCCACACCTTAATGACTCAGTTCAGGTGATTGGGTAAGTAGTGCAGAACTCCTGCCGTAGACGAATTTGTTCGGAGTTCGCTCATCCGAACTCGATTGATCGGCCAAACCATGTGAATCAGAAGGAAAAAGCTCTCATTCCATGTCATTTTATTTGCCATTCTTGAGATTGCACGTGCTCAGCGGAATGTCGGTGGCTGTTTTTCTGCTCGGGTGTGTAAAAATGGGACTGAACATTCATGCTGGATGATAGTGTGAGTGAGTTTCTGCTCTTCAACCTCATTCTGTCTTTGCTGCAGTCATGGAAAACTTTAAACACATATAGGACCATCTCCCGTCAGCTTTTGACCTTAAAACTAAATAATACTCATCAGTAGTTTTTGTGGCTTATGAACAATCGGCTTGAACGATATCAGTAGAAATTTGCGATACAGGGGAGGTTTTGTCATAGCTGGTGGCTGTAGATGTTTAGACTTGGTTCATTTATAGATTTAAATCTGTAACACCAGCAATTATTTGCATGAGTAACCAAAAGGATTGGTTAATTCAAAACGGATTATATGCCACTGTTAGAAAAACAAACAAACAGTCTACAGTTGTTCAATCTAAACCCATGTTTTGGTTTCTGGCAGAGGTCTGCAGATCTTTGTTTGTGCTATCAAGGTTCTCGAAATCTTTGCAAGAGAACCAGGCCCTCAGCATCATGGAACCTCCACTATACTTGACAGCGGTGACAAGTTACACTTTTTTTTTTTGTATCACACCAGACAGTAGAAGGTGGTGAGTTTATACCAGCGGTTGTTTTTCGCTCAGCCATGAATGAATGAATGAATGAGTCTATGACACGCTCACTTATCTTTCCATCTTAGAAAGCAATGGAAAAATCTGTTTTTAAGGCTGTTTTTCAAATAGCATAAAATTAAATTTTATTTTTTTTTAAAGTGTAGTTTTCATGCCGGCAGCAAATCGAGGTATGAATGTGTCTGCTCTCCATCTGTGACTCCACCAGCTGCTGCGGTACACGCTGGATAAGTCTGGTTTGGAGTCGGTCCGGATCGTAGCCAGCGATAACCTGTGGGAGCCCATTACCGTGTCGCTAATGCTCGACCCGGAGCTCAGCAGCGCCGTAGACGTAATAGGGTAGGCTGTAGCCGATGTGTTCCTGCTTGTCAGCTTCAGGGACTGCTTCAACAATAACCGCTCATCTTCATACCAACATGCATAAGATGTTTGTGAAACGACTCCAGGAAATAGACAAAATGTTCCTTTGGTTCACTGAATTGGTTTCTGTCGCAAATCATCATGACTCAGTTATTTTCTTAGTATTCTTTTTAAATCTCACTGTCCCTGCGGTTGTTTGTTCTGAATCAGAGCTCACTATCCGGGAACTGTCACAGTGCCAGAGGCCTTGAAGACGCAAAAAAAGCTGTGGTCATCGGAGGACTACAGCACCTTCAACGATGAGGTGGGAGGAGGCTGCTGGGCGCGGATCCTCAACCAGAACTATGTTAACGGACGAATGACAGCGTAAGGAGCCACGCGGAAAGCCCCAAAGATGTCTTAGAGATAATTGGAGTCTACTTTAATCTTCCGGCCTCTAAATGCTATTTAAGGCAGTAAACTGTGATTAATTTGACAAAGGACTCCAAGTATTTTGACTGTATTGGTTTAAAAAAAACAACCAGAGCAGCTCTTGGCATATATAGCCTAATGTTAATTTTCATGTTATTACTGGGTATCTTAAGTTCGTAGTAAATAGAAATGTACTTCAGTTTATCCAGTGAAACCAGTTTCAACGCAAGTTTTGAATCACTGGGGGTGACGTCAGATTTCGACTGTAGCAACTACAGTCATATTCTAAACTCTGTTCTTCTTCTACCCATTGAATAAGTGGGAGGAAATAAATTAAGTTATTTTACATCTTCTGGATCTTAACTGTTTTGAGCTTATCTGTTGCAGCTGTACCGGACCATGGAAGCGCAACCATACATTGTATAATATATTAATGGGAAATGGGAAGTTTAAATCTCTACTACCACATATTGTATAGCATCTTTCACATAATTGCCTTGACAGTTGGAATTTCTTATGTGGTGCAACTGAGCATTAAGTTAAAATAAAATAATGACGAACACTGATTTCCACCCTTCTTAAATATACGTAAATATCTGAAAGACTACAGATAAATAGAAAGGAAACAGAATCTTTGTAAATTCTGTTGGAAGGATATTTTTAAAGTGTTTTGGATGTTGTTTGCTGTGTGTGCTCAAGCAGTTTTGCGTCAGACCTGTTCTAGATCTGCTACTTCTCCTTTTCTTCCTGGAGAAGAATTGAAATGTTTTAACAAATAAAAAACTGAATAAATTGTCCTCTGTCCTGCAGAACCATCTCATGGAACCTGGTGGCCAGTTACTACGAGGAGCTGCCGTTTGGCAGAGACGGCCTGATGACAGCTCAGGAACCTTGGAGCGGAAACTACGTAGTGGAGTCTCCAATCTGGATCACAGGTCTGTTTTACAGTTTCTTTTTTCATTCCTAGAATATTCATCACAATTCCAACATTCGCTTTGCCAATTTAGCATTAAAATGTTCTTAACTTCATGTTATCTATTTTTATCTTTTCAGTTTTAGCGTTTGTAAACCTTTGGTTCTATGCTGCTGTTTAGCCTAATTAATCTAGAACTATGTCATATATTAGGCTGTGTTTTGATTTATTTTTCCTACCTCAAGCCATCTGCATGCGATGCATTCTTTCCTAAGAACAATTTGAGTTTTTGGCGTTTAAATATCTGGAAAGCGCCCCCAGAAACCTTTTTGGACTTGTGTATCCTTTCCTTGCAGCCCACACCACCCAGTTTACTCAGCCCGGATGGACGTACCTGCAGACTGTAGGACATTTAACCCGGGGAGGAAGTTATGTTGCCCTGACCGACGGTATCGGAAACCTGACTGTTGTCATAGAAACCATGGTGCGTTAGTTATTGATCAGAAATTAAACAGGAAATTTGTGAGCCCTCAGGATGATGAATCGTGTTGTTGATTTTTTTTTTTCTTCCTCAGACTCACGATCACTCCATCTGCATCAGACCCCCCCTCCCCGCCTTCAATGTCACGTCCCAGAATGCAACTTTCCAGCTGAAAGGGTCCTTTGTAAGTTCTAATAAGCTCCTCCTGTGTCTGATCCAGAGGTGGGTAGATCAGCCCAAAGCCGTACTCAACTAATAACGTCACTACTGCAGTACATTCTTAGTCAAGTAAAAGTTAAATAGTAGACGTCCGAGAAATTAATCAGGTAAGAGTAAAAAAGTATTTGGTAAAAAAAGGCTTCTTAAACACGGAGTAACTGATCATAACATCTCACTTAATCTTTTACAATGATTTCATCAGACATGAAGAGAAATACATAAGAATTAAAACAAAATGAAAGAATAAATGGATTAATCAAATTAATGTATTCACTTACGAGCCATCTTTGGTCTGATGAAACTCTGCGATATCCTGGTGCCTTTTACTCTATCTTTTATTTTCTTTTTCCAAGGCCTCCATCAAAGAGCTGCTGGTGTGGAGGTCACATTTTGACTTTAAGGCCAAGAAGCACTCGCTGTTTGAGAAACTGACTCCTATAAAGGTCAGAACAACTGAAAGCTTTAAAAGCTGGATAGAGATAGATCTTGGAATCAGCCTATACCCTGAATATTTCTCTACAGCTTATTGACGGATCATTGACTTTGAACCTGGCTGAAGATGAAGTGTATACTCTTACCACCATCAGGACGGGGCAGAAAGGAAGCTTCCCTGAGCCGCCGCCTTCAGCCCGCTTCCCTAAAGCTTACAAGGACAACTTTGATATTCGTAAGTACAGAATCAGCCTTTCTTATTTCCCCCAAAATTATGCAGTTCAATGTCAAAGTATATAAACATATATTGTTTGTTTTTTAAATGCTTATTTTATTCAGATAGGTTTTTTTAGTTCCGGTTTTAAATAAAAATGGCAAAGGAACTGTTTTTTGGTCAACAGATTGTTTAGCATTGTTTGGAGTATTATTGCCAAGTCACTATAAATGATTCTACAAAAAACTTCTTTCGCCCCCAAACTCAGCTGAGCAGTTTGTTTGTGTCTTAAATATTTTTTACATTTATAAGAATGTATTTCAAAGGGCAGTATTTGTTTTCCAATAAATGAAATTAAAATAAGTTTTTGTATATATATTTTTAAAAAAAAAGCAGTTTTGGACAGATAAAGTAGAAAAACAAAGAACTCGGAAAATATTTCCTTACAATTTGTAATTTTCACAGAAAATGTATTTGATGAATACAAGATGGACAAAACAAGCACCTTTGAAAGCTCTTTTAAGTTAGAAGGTCCTTCATTTTACCCCTGCCTTAGAACAATTTGCAATGTAGGTGATTTCAAAGACATTTCTAAAGTTGCTCCTTTGCGTGCGTGCAGGAAACCCTCCGTTCTCTGAAGCCCCCAATTTTGCTGACCAAACCGGCGTGTTTGAGTACTATATCAACCTGACGGACCCCGGGCCACACGCCTTCACGTTACGACAGGTCGTGACAGAGAGGCCGATCACCTGGGCAACGGACGCTGATCAAACCGTCACTGTCATCGGAGACTATCAATGGTCAGGCGGCACAATCACTGCCGCGTTCTGAAAAAGAGCTGGATTAAAAAATCCGCTATGTTTTCATTGCAGGCAGAACGTGACGGTCACCTGTGACGTTTTCATGGAGAATGTAAAGAGTGGTGGTGTGTTCGTGGCAGCCAGGGTGGATAAAGGCGGCCAATCAATACGTGCCGCTAAAGGGGTCTACTTCTGGGTGTTTGCCAATGGATTGTACAGAGTTACTAATGATCTGGGTTAGTGTGTCTTGCTGTCAGAGCACAACAAGCTCTTAAACAAAGGCTGGATTATATATTTTTTGTACTTTCTTTGGTTAACAGCTGGACAGACGGTACTGGCGGAGGGATTGTCCGGAACGGGACCATTTGATTGGTACAACTTATCCCTCTCTGTGAAGGTGAGAAAAGGATTTGACTTGTGGCAGGACGTTTTTCTACCTGCTAGATGTTTGTGCAGCTTCTTTTTTTATTTATTTTTAAAGGAAAACTGATACAAGATGGTTTAATGTTCAGTTTTTTTTGTTTTTGTTTGTGTGTTTGTCTTCCCCATGCTGAAGGGCCAGAGCGCCTACGGTATGCTGGACGGGCGCCACCTTTGGACGATTACGGCGTTTTCCTCGCCAAAGAATGGCTGGGCAGCAATTGGAACACACTCGTTTGAACTGGCTCAATTTGATAACTTTAATGTGTTGGCAGAGTAAAGACGGAACAGGAAAATTCTCTGACATTAAAAAGCTTTAGGACCCTAATGTATCTCCTACAAATGAAGAGAACAGGAGGGTCGTAATGATTGAAAGTGCACTGGAGCCCTGCGTTTTATGAATATATATATATATATATATATATATATATATATATATATATATATATATATATATATATATATATATATATATATATATATATATAAGTGACTGAATGTCTCACGTTCAAGGGAAGACATTAAGACGACTCTAGGAGCATTAAAGGGAACACTGTGTGTGCACTGTGTCGACATGAATTATAAATCAGAAATTGTGATAAATCGATTTCATCAGGGTGGATAAACGGGTATCACTGTTGGTGTTTGGAGACCGCTTTTCTTCAATGAGTTTTTATTAATATGTTTACCTGTAAAAGCTGTGAATGGATGATTTTAAAAATATATATCTGTATTTCTTTTTAAACCATATAAATGAGCAGAAAGGAACATTTCATGTTTTTCCCGTTTAAAGGTATAGGAGAGGATCTTCAGCGCGTTCTCATTTTCACAACACTGCGCATGCGCCACCTCCCTTTTCACCACCGGTCATTTTCTATGGGATTTTCCATTGAACATTTTCTATTGAAAAGATCCTCTCCTAAACCTTTAAGCTTAATTGAATTTCTTCAAATCATTTCCATGTTTTTTTTTAATGACTTTTACCAGTCATTTCTGTAACATGTATGTTATTAATAAATGTTAATGGCTCATTTTTTCCCAACAAATTCTGTGCTAGCATGTCTTGGTGTACACCGGTTTTGGAAAGTGTTATAAATTGTCAGTTCTTGTTACTGAAAGTTGTTCTGAAATGCTGCCTACTTTAGCCAAACCCTCCAGTACCAAAATACTTGATCTCAATATTCTATATCTTTGTTGAGCTAGCACTTTAAACACAATTTAAGCCGTGAAAGCCGGTGTTCCGAAGAGAAAACCCGAGATGAAGACTTATGCAGCCCTCGTCAGCATTCAGTGCGCAGGCGTGGTCGTCATGGAGACGATAAACCTTCAACGGGAGCGATAAAGCAACATGTCGGAGCAGCGGAAAGCGACTTCTAAACGAGTTTTTATAAACAACATCGACTCATACTCGTCCAAGAACATCGCCAGGGTATTGTAACAAGGGTTAGGGTCTTTCGAGATCTTCAGTTTGTTTAATTTTCTCGGAATAGTAGACGCCGCTGGGTTTCGTTGCCGTCGAAGCAACACGTCAGCGCGTCCGCCATATTGGGAGTGGCAAGTTTGCATTGGAAAGGTTTTTTTTTTTTTTTTTTTTTTTTTTTTTTTATTCAAATAAAGCATTACAGAATTCGTTTAACCGAATTTGATTAATACATTTTTTTATGCAAACATTTTTTTTTTTCAGTTCCGGTATGGACATAAAAATTAAACTGCAAAACAGAAATAAAGTAAACAAAACCATGAAGTTAAACTAAAGAAAGAGCCTTATGCTCATCAATTGTTACAAATAGATTGAATTAAGAGTAAAAAACATAATAATTTAGAAAAACAATTACTGATTGAGAGTTTTTCATGTCTTATTTATCTTTTAGAAATAAGTCCAGGAAGAAAATAAGTATTTTCAAATAATTAAATACCAATGGGAAAACAAATGATGTCTTCACAAAAGAGCAAATTAAATTCCAAGAATCTATTTCTCAAACTGAAGCTGTTGAAACTAATTCTAGTGACAAATAATAAAAAAAAAAGATACTTTTTGTTATCCGTCAGCACAAAAATGCCATGAAAAATAGAGCAAGATCAATCATGCAGCATCTAATCTTCTGTCTAATCTTGTGCAGTTCCTTTACGAGACTGTGGCGAGGGTCATTGATGGAGATGATGAGGAGGACCAGACGGATATGGAGGAGACGTCCCACCTCAGTCAAGCCTACCAGGTGGTTGGAACTGTCTCTAATCTGTCTAATGAGCCCAGGCAATACGTCTTGGAGGAATACTGTGTGAGTGATCTGATCCGAAGCAGTCTTGTCATTCGGTTTACTGGGGAAGATCCTGAGTGACTCATTCTGGATTTATTCTGTCTCTCTGAAGCATCCTGACAGGGAGAAACTGCTCTCAAAGCTGATGGAGTGTCACATTGTCATCTACAACATCAGCCAGGATGCTGAGCAGGTGGAGGAAGCTGGCTGGGCTGTCAAAGGTAACCCCTCAAAGATCATTTACAGTGATTCTGAATTTAATTAATCAAATATTTCTATTTCTACTTAAAATGTTGAAGGCAAGGTATGTAGTTGCAGGAACAATAACTCTTACTTATATTTGTGTGGCCACATTCTTGTTAGTATCATATTTTCCCCTAGTTTAAATGTTTGTTTGTTTTTCTCTCAATTTTCAAACTCGGTGTAAAAAATGTATATCATTCCTCTTGGTTTACTTTATACTAATACAAAGTTTAATTTACTACTACAAAATGACCATGATTCCAAAAAACATCATCAAGTCTTAAATGAAATCTCTAAAAGGAAACAATCAAGCCTTTGCAGTTGTCCCGAGAGACCAAATAACTTAAACCAGACTTCCTTAAGACAGTGCAGACATGATTCTCTGCAAACTAAACAATACCGTGCAAAAGTATTCACACCGCTTGGATTTTCTACATTATCTACATGTTGTCACGTTACCAAGCACAAACCTATTGTGGTGGGACTTAATAGACACAAACAAAATGACTAGTTTTCAAAAATGTTTGACAAATAAAAATCTGACAATTTGAAAGCTGACTCTCTATTCCACCCCTAAAACATGCTTCATTCCTTGAAACATGGTGTAGCCAGCATCATAGTATTGGCATATTTGTTCTCGGCAGAGAAAGTAATTGACATTTTATGAACTAAAAAGCAGTTTGTGAAGAAGAGCAGCAGAATGACCAAACTCGTAGGAGTCATATCTGAAAGAAAAGGATCTTCACAAACACTCTCTCTGGCTGCTGATTTGTTTAACTGCTGGAGCGGGAAAAGGTGGCTCTATGAAGCCTTGACTCAAAGAGGGTAAATATATTTGCACACTGCACTTTTTTCCTGATTTCAGGTGGGTTACAAATCTGGGAAAAAGCCTATTTTCTTCAGCTAATGCAAAATTTCCACTTGGTTAATTCCATAAAGGCCTAATAAAACAACGGTAAAAGGTTTCAGAGGGCCGGCTTTATGTGCCGATGTGGCATCTCAGAGCTTAGAAGAACAAATTTGTCTATAAATGATCAACATAACTGATGCAGTAATCAATTAATCTTGCAATCAATCATTCCTGTATTTCATTCACAGCTCTCGATAGTCAAAAAGAGCATTTTTACGGTCTGAAGGTCTTCATTCTTGTCTCCACTTTGATGACATGGGCCTCCAGCTTACCACTAGATCCAGTGAGCCACTTTTATTATCTTCTGGCTCTATTCCTGCCTGAATATTAAAATCTCACCAGGATGTAATTATCTGCAGAAATGTAATGTATGTTTCTTTTTGCCAGGACGATCCTGAGCTTCCCTTCACGGATGAGATTTTCTACATCAGAAGAGCTCATCCTAGCTTCAAACAGCACATCGACCTGGAGAAGGCCGTGGTGAAAATTGGCAAATCTGTGTGTTCAGATTTCACCTGTAAGGTTCTAGTTCTCTGTGTAAGCAGATGAGGGGGACTGATCATGTTGAATGGCTTCTGTTTCCAGAAAAGAGAGATCTTCTCCACCTACGTGGTGGCATCAGGCCTGCAGTACGGAATGGGAGAGGAGATCTTTCACTATTTCTTTAAGGTTCCTTCACAGAGGAGAAAACAACTCTCCACTGTTTTAACTCTTAGCAAATATCGCCCTCTACTGGTCACTAACATTAACTTCTCAGTTTGAATTTAAATACAATCCAGATAAATCTTGTTAGACTGAATTTAAGCCCCGAATTTAAGGCTGTTAATAGAGGAACACCAATAGCTGGAGAATGTTTTTTATTCAGGAATCATGGCTGGGAAAGGAAGCTGAAATATCTGTATTTGGAGATGGAATGAACATTATTCCCACCATCCACATCAGAGACCTGGCCTGGTAATTCCTTTAAGTAGAAGTGGACAGAAATGCAAGTTTCCTGATAATAATCACAGAAATGATTGATGCGTTTACTTTGCTTTGCAGCGTGGTCCAGAACGTAATTGAACTTCAGCCCAGACCCTACTACCTGCTGGCCGTGGACTCATCTCACTGTAGCATGAAGGAGGTGGTGAAGGTGAAGAAAAATCTGGACCTGACCCATTTCAAAGACTTAAAGAAACCAACCTGTGTTTGCTGATATTTATTCCAGGCCGTCGCCTCTGTTTTGGGACCTGGAAAGATCCGGAAAAGGCCTTTTGAGGACATATTTCTTATCCAGGACTTGAGTGTATGCTGGATTCCTCTGAGTGTGACTTTCTGGATATTAGAAATCTTTGCTGATGGCTCTTTTCTACTTAACAGGTGATGGAGATTGATTCTCTCCAGGTAAACCTACGGATGGAGGCAGTAAACATTGAAAATCTGTTCTCCATTAGCTGGCATTGTGAGTTTGGTCTGGTGGAAAACATGGAGCTGGTGGTGGAGGAGTACCGACAGGCTCGGGGTATTCTGGTGGGCTCTAAGCACAGATTCAACCTCACATCGTTTTTATGTCATAGACTTGGGGTTAAGCGGCTCTGCTGTGTGGTTTTTCCAGCCTCTTCGGCTGTGTGTCCTGGGTCCTCCTGCTGTGGGGAAGAGCACCGTGTCCTTACAGATCTGTGAACTCTACAAACTCCATCACGTTACTTTGAAGGATACTATCTCTGAGGCCATCTCCCGGCTGGTGAGTCGTAATATCTCACCCTTCGAATAAATGTAATCATATTTTTAACTGTGTTTTTATTCACGATCAGGAAGAAGCCGTGAAGAACCCCGATCCAGACGCTGAGGAGTCCACAGCAGAAGCCCAAGAGCTGCTCACCAACCTGACAGACAGCCTGGAAAATGATGGTTTGGGTTCTCCACACAATGATGTTATTGGTTTTGGTAGAAGTTTAGCAAAACCGCTTCATTGTATTTCAGTATTAGAAAGTCCTGTTAGTAAATCCAAAATGATCTAATTCAAGTTTTTTTAAGCGACTCTTTACTTCTTTTTCTTTGTCTTATTTTAAATTGAAAACACCTGAAAACTGTTGTTTTAAGGGGATTAGTCCTCTTTGCTGTGAGCTATTATTTCTGGGAAAAATTAGAAATCTTGTTTTTCTTTACCCAACCTAAAGCAAATATTGAATCTTCTATTAAGATCATCTTCTTCAACATTAACTGGATGTCTTGTGAATACAATTGATGCATCTTGGACTTCCCCTTTTGTCTCCCAGATGTTTCAGAGGAGCATATCAAGCTGTTAAGGAATAAGCTTATGTCCAACCCGTGCAGAAACCAGGGTTACGTTCTCGAGGATTTTCCCAACACGTATGAGCAAGCAAATGATCTGTTTGGAGGTAGTGTACATGGTGGAAGGTTTAATATGCCTTAAACCTTTCCACATTTTGTGTTATTTACAAATTCAAACCTAAATATATTTCATTTGGGTTTTACAAACAAAAAGGAATGCATAATACCAAACTCTTTTTAAGTATTGAACAAGTTACAACAATAATTGTTACTGTTTTCTGCAGGTACAGTACTGTTGAAAGTCTTTTGGTGTTTGTCTCTACCAGTTTTACACATGTAGAGACTTAAGATTCTCATAGTTCTATCAACACATTTAATTTAATGCTGGCCTCTGATTAGACAATTCTAACATTTGCACATGTTTTGATCTAAACCGTTCTATTGTGCTCTGATTGCGTTTTTAAGGTCACTTTCAGGCTAGAAGGTAATCCTCTGCTCTAGTCGCAATTTTTTTAACTTCTCCAGTTTTGTCTTCCCTGACAGTCATTATCACCAAATCATCTTCACAATATTACACTGATCATGGAATTTCATGGAATTCCCATTCCCCCCTTAGGTTAATGCTCTTTTATCCCAATCTGCCATTTTAGAACGGGGGACATGTCTTTGTCTGTTTGCGGTTGTGCTCTACTCTATCAGTTTGATAGATTATGGCTTAATCTGTGTTCTGTGAGAGAGTTCCTATGCTGTATATATCATAACCCCCCCTGTAAACTATAAATATCCATAATTTGGAAGCCAATTTCGTTTCACTGGAATTTGTTTCAGTCAGTGTGAATGTCTGTGTGGTTGCACAATGATTGCATCTTTAATTTCTTCATCTTCAGAGGACGAAGACGAATCGTCTTCATCCATAAGGATCGCGCCAGGTAGGTTTCCTCCATCACCGATCGTTTGTTTTCCCAGCCACAGGATTAACATGGAGCTCCTTGTTATGGCTGCAGAGTTTGTGTTTTGTCTGGATGCGTCTGAGTCCTTCCTGGTAGACCGAGTCATGGACCTCCCTGAGGAAGTGGTCCAGCAGCTCGACTATGAGCCTGAGCAGTTCCTAAACCGACTGGCCATCTACAGAGAAAACAACCAAGAGGATAAAACAGTCCTCAACTTTTTTGAGGAGCTGGATACCATGTCTCTATACTTGGGTAATCTGGGTGGAAACAACATCCTCTGTGTGTTACTACATTAGGGTTTTTCAATTATTTGGTCCATTTTATTGTGTTTCAGATGTCACCAGTGGCGAAGAACCTGCCAGCTTGCTGCTGATGCAGACCATCTTCAGCACATTGGGGCCCCCTAGGACTTACAGTCCCAGCAGTCAGGAGGTAGAGGAGGAGGAGAAGAGGAAAGCAAAGGAGAAGATGAGGAGAGAAGCAGAGGAGAGGGCTGAGGAGGAGCAGAGGGAGGAGGAGGAGGCAAGGAGCAGGGCTGAACGATGGGAGGAGTGGGTAGGTGGACGTGATTTATCGCATTGGTTTAGCAATCAGGCCTGCTTTGAAAACCGGTTATGTAATGCAAACAAGAAGGATCAGACGTGAATTTAAGACACTTTAAATATGAAAAATAGTCTCCTTAATAACTCCACATTATTTAGACGCCTGATTTTTACTCCTTATTTGCTGACCCATCGAGACATCGAGTCCAATATTTGTGTTTCAGACTCGGAGTTCAGAGGCTGCGAGGCTGCAGGAGGAGCTCTACTTGGAGAACCTGACGGTCCAAATGAGAAGCTACCTGATGGAGCATGTAATGCCCACACTGAGCCAAGGTCTGATCGAGTGCTGCAGGACTCAGCCGCCAGAGCCCCTGGACTTCCTGGTACAGCTCTTTTCTAACTTCACTTAAACCTAAGAGAATAAGAGGAACTTTGAAAATTTATCTACAGCACATACAATTCTACAACACATTGTTTTAGAGAACCAGTCAGTCAAAATTTAAAAGATATTTCCTGTCAGAATTGAAGCTCTTTAAAGGTTTGGAGTTGCCGAACATCTGCTTTACTCCTGGATACCAAGAAAAATCCAATTTTAATGTTCAAAATTGTAATTTTGTTATTTTTGTTCTAATCTAAGAGAGGAAAAAAAAAAAAAAGATTAAATATACTTTTAAAGATTATTAAAGATGAGAATCTATGAGCATTGTCACCAAAACAGCCTCAGGTTAAGAAGAAAGGGTCTGTTTGGGTGAAATAATAAAGTTATCATGGATCATAAAACCTGCCATATCCCCACAGATATGCGGTTCCCATGTGCGCACACATGGACCAATGGGCACAGATTATTCCTGCCACTTTAGGAAGGAACAAAGACAGGGGTCTATTTTCCTTTCAAGTTTGGATGTTTAGTCCTTCTTTACTCTCAGTTTAGGACAAGGCGATTCTCTTAAAAGAAGTTACTGAGGATCTAAATGCATATCTGAGACGTGGAGAAGAAAAGTGACATAGCTTGGCTCAAAAATAGGGTATGGTTTGATGCAAACAAATTTAAGGATTCAAGGGGTTTTTATTGTCATACCACTTCACATTTTAATGTTTCTGGTACTACATTTTTAACTTAGGTCCTTTTTTCAAGCCACATAAATAAAATAAAATAACTAAATAGTGATGAGCTAAATTCAGGGAACTTGAGTTCATCAGTCTGACAGCTGCAGGGTAGAAAGAGTTTCTGAGCCTGGTGGTCTTGCTCTGAGTGCGTCTAAGCCGTGGGCCTGAGTTTAAAGGTTTTGCTTTGAGCACAGCTTTAAGCATGGCCCGTTTACTGGACTGAGCTCAGTAAGCCTTTTCGGTGATGTCTCTCTCAGGAACATTTCTTGCAGTCGATTGGGGAGAAAATAATGCATTGCCACCTCCCAGCTTCTTTTCAGAGAGACGGCTAATTCAGATGCAAAGTATCTGTAACAGCAGCAGTTCTTTTTATAAGCGATATCTAACAAAAATCCAGAGAGATGAGGCTGTTGTCTTGATATGATCCATTTTGGTTCGTTCCAGGCGGAGTACCTGTTCCGGAACAACCCGTATGACCACCCCCATTAGAGGATTCATCTGTAAAGTTCCTCCGCCGTTTGATTCATCCGAACGTTATTTGTTAAGGGAAACCGGATTGAGTCACTGTTTTTCCTTCATCAGATATGCGCAGTGTGTGGACTCCTGAGTACCGACCCTGACTTCAAAACAACCATTTCAAAGTGCGCACGAATCCAGCAGCTCATTAGAAAGTTAATTTGTTTAATGAACTCAGGAGCCACCACGCTCCGGTCATAGCGGCTCAGATGTGGCTGTAGATATCTGGGAAGGAGAAATGGTACGAAAGGCGGCTAATTTGCAGCTCTCTGGAGTTCCCGTTCGCAGCTCCAAAGTGTTCATAATTAGCCGTGACAGAAGCCCAAATAATTTTATCGAACATAATCACTACGCAGGGAAATTAGTGGGAAACACTGCGACAAACAACACAACACGAAGAGAAAAGGGCAATTCACATTCTGCAATAAATATGCTGGCACAACGTTTGAACAGCCTCGTGTGACTTTGTGTTTCTAACCAACTTGCTCCTTTAATATGCTGTCATCTTAAGACTGTTTATTGTAAACAGCACACAGTATATTTATTTTACCAGCTTTTGCTGCTTTTAGTTTCAGCCATTCTCTGTTAGGAAGATGTCCGGACAGCAGGTTAGCCAGTCCTGTGCCTTTATGCTGATTCCAAAATGACCAAATACACCTGATATTGTCAAGCATGGTGGTGGAGAGATGCTAATGGGGCTTGTTTTGCCGCAGATTTTTCGTTTCCATCGTCATAATGATAATAGAGTTAGCGTGACCATGTCATGTTTGCAAATGAGAACTGGTTTTCAAACCTCATAAATGTTTGATGAAAATATTTGTTACTCTTACATGTCTGCAGCAATTTTTTGCATCAGTGTTTTCATCACAAAGTAGAAACGAGAAACTGCTTTTCACATGGGTTACAGCAAATGTTACATTAAAGGGTTATAGATGACAGCCTATTAAATTGTACATGTACTGTAAAGTATAAAAAAACATCCTTGCTCAAGGCTATTTTTTATGTGAATACTTGTGGCATGGAGTTAAACTTAGTTAAGTTGTTAAGGAAGGCCAAGTTGCTTTAATAGCTGCCTGTATTGTTTGACTTAGTGGCATTAGGTTCTACAAATTAAACACTACGTTTCCCCTTATAATCCTTCAAATAAATCAGAGTTGATGTGAATAAGCTGCTTATTTTGACAGGTTTATTATTTCTTTCTCAAATTTAAACCGGGCTGCGTGGTCAGACCTGAAACCCTGCTGAGTCAATGACACCATTACACCACTAGGTGTCAGTCTCAGATCATTTGTTAATTGATGGGCGAAAGACCAGGTTGATGATTTCCATCTAAAGGGCCAATCCGTCACAGTGTGTTCAACCATGAGGGGATTGAGGAGAACATTCTGTGTGTAAGAACCAACAAATCAAAAATCAAAGTATGAAAACTGGAGAAATTGATCCCAAAGAAATTTACAGATTTCTCTCATTGATGTGAAATGACAGTTGTTTTTTTTCTTTTCTTTTTTTTCAACAGAACAGATTTTCACCATTTGGTTGAACCTGGACTGAATCCAGCCTCACTTATGCTGGTCATGCTTCCCTATTAAACCTAATCCGGGGAGCAATCTCACACACACTGACATGGATAGAAACTCTTCGCTCAAACAGAAAACATATTATCGCCTACGTACACACACTTGCAAAGGAAAGATGTTTGTTGCTTAGAAACAGTTCTGCCGTCGCAGCAGGAGCTCTGTTTCTGAACAGCATTTAGTCTCGTTTATTACTGAGAACAGACATGTTTTCATTCTCGTCAATATTATCAGTTTGGTTTCCAGAATCAAAAAATCAATTCACTTTTTGAAGTCAGCAGATTTTAGACTCTGGTGTCTGACTAGCACTTCAACTTTTCTAATGCCAAATTATAAAATCATCTGCAAGTGAACTTAATCTGATGGCATCGCTGGACTTGATAGTGTTAAAGCGGGGAAATGCATTTGTTCAGGACTCAACAAAAGAAACTGAAAGAAAATTCAATAAAAGCCAGGGTAAAAGGTACAAAGTCAGCATAAACTGTCTATATCAGCATTCAAGCATTAATGCACATTGTGCATATATACGCACCTATATAAGAATCCAAAAATACATACAAAAAGCTGGTATAATCATTATGATTACACAGATTACATATTGCAATAAAACGGCTGACTAAATGATCAATGTTAATGATTCGGGAGTACTGCAAAAATAACGGAGGGGCTTTAAAGTGCAGAGGCGGATCACCTTTTTGAGTTTTTGTAGAGAGTTACTGATAATGGGACGAATTATTTTCTTTACCATTCTTTGCAACAGCGGAGCTGATGCAGAAAATGAGCTCCAGTCAAACCAAAAAATTACCTGACATTATAAAAACCCAGCTCAGCTTTATTTCTCCTCTTTTTCTTCTTTTTTGTCTCTTACACACGGTCATTCCTGTGTAATACAGTTTTGTATAAAAATAAACCCGTACTGATAATTGTACATAGAAGGGGATGTAATATTTAAGCAACCTTTATAACTGCTTTATAGTTTCTTACTGAGAATTTGGGCAAACTGGAACTAGCCCTTTAGTCTGGCACTACTATGAAATAAATGTCACCTTTCAGTTAGAAGCAAACCGATAATCCCACTATTCTTACAGAGTTAAACATTTTTTACTCTATTAGTAATTTCCTCTGATATGTACATAAAATGCTTTAACTGTAGGAGACTCTTTCCAGCTAAATCTTTGGGCTTGATAAAAACTATAAACACACAGCTCCCTTCTTCTCCAACTTCTCCTCCTGTTTTCTGACGGCTGGCAAAGCAGCAAGATATCTGTAGGGATCCCTGCCGTCCTCCTATTTATTTCTTATTTCCCTGGTTAATGAGTGGCCAGGTGTTTTTCGAAAAAGCAGACCAACAGGAAGAGAAGCCGTCAGCTCCATCAAATAAGAGACAATAATAAAGTAATGAAAACTTCAAAGAAACATGTTTGCAACTCCTTCTTCAGGAAATGGTCCAGCGAGCACTGTTGGAGCCAAATATCAATACTGGAAATAACATCATTTTTACCATAAACCTAGCTGGGTCATTTGAAGATTTTGCTTTACGACTAGCCCTAACTCAAACCTGAAACATGCCTGACATCATAAACCCAACTCATCTTTATTTCTTCTCTTTTTGCAGCCCTTTTCATTCCACGACTCCCTCCTTTCTGCTACTCCCAAAGCTATCAAATAGTCTGTTAACTAACCTTCAATATTGAAGACCTGTATCACATTGTCCTCTCTGATAACACCTAAAAATGTCTGCCTGACTATTCTGTGTGAAATATAATCAGTAAAGCAAATCAGTAAACAGGGGGAACAAAATACAAATGCTTTAATCTATAACACTAATTAAAAAACAAACTATAGGGCAGTATTATCTTTGGAATATTGCAGCACTGTCACCTTGCGTATATCATAACTTTTTGGTTTCTAGTAAAGTTTTAAGCCTGCTGAGAACACAGAGCCAAGCTGTGAGTTTGGAGAAAGGATGTAATAAATCAAAGGTCTTCACTGCTGCCCAAAACAAGCGTGCGAGCACCCAGAGGACGCTTTGAGGGGCGGATTGGCCCCCGCCGAGCCCCTTCCTCAGGACGGATGGATGGAAGGATTGTGTTGACAAGGGGGAAAGACAAGGAGGAGGAGTAAGGAGGAGAAGCAGCCACACATTCAGCAGGGAGGCTGAGCGCTGCAGCCAGAAACTCATCAAAGTGCTGGAAACACCTCCAGCAGCCCGGCAAAAGCAGGATGCTCACACATTTGTGTGTTTGTGTGTGTGTGTGTGTGTGTGTGTGATGGATGGATTGTGTGTCAAGGGGATGTTTCATTCAAACATTGTTCATTAGTAAACTGCATGACTGTCCTGTCTGATTGTTGAGGCAGATATTTAGATGGTGATGAGCGATTACAGAAAGAAAAAAACACAACACAAAAAAATGTTACCTTCTCATTCTGCATGCTGGGATCACAGCTGACAGACATTATGGAGCATTTTAGGTTGTCTACTGTGGATATTTGTCGTCTAGTCAGGTAGCATTTGGAAACTTTTTAAAAAAAGGTAATTTTACCAATCTTAATTGTCTTACAGAGTATTTAGAAGCTATCTTTGCTGTGAAGAGAAAATATAATGCTCTTTTCTTTTTAAAACGATCAGTTTTCCTCTCTGAACTGTTTGTCTACCAGAAAGGAAACTTAAGAAACACAAAGATGGAAGATTAACAAAATGAATAAAGCTGGGGTGCAAATACGTTTTTTGTGGAACTGAGAGCAAACAATATCTGAGCAAATGATTTATAACACAATAGTATTTTTTTAAAAACAAATCAGGCTAATTTGGTTTCACTGTATGATAAATACTTTGTAATGCTTAAGGGATTCTATGAACTAGCATTGAACAATTTTAAAGTGCATTTTAAAAACATTCTCTTAGCAACAAAAATTAATAATACAAAGTTGGCTGTTTTTTTAGTTTTTTTTACAATCTTCTATTGTTTCATCAAATTCTTACAGCCATCATGTGTCACTCTGTTGGAAAACCACAAACACCAGTACAAACGATATCAGTCGACAGCATGTGTTCAAATTGTAGAATTTTTAAAATTTCTTTTACTGTTACTTGGTTACTGTCTCCCATACTTTGGTCACCTGATCCTCCATCAACTCTCTTTTCTCCCCCTCCTATCTCTCTTTCCCTCCTCAACATAATCTTAATCACCTTTCATAACATTCATCCTTATATGATAACAGCCGGGTTAATGTTTAAGTGTCTCACTGAAAAGTTGTAAAACATTGTATTAGAAACTGGGTCATACCGTTAACACTTATGTCCTCCCAGTGAAAAATAACCTTGTTTTTTTTTTCCTGCTTTAAAAACTATTGATGTAACATAAAAACGACTAAAAAAGTCTGAAGTATTTGAATTCACTGCACTGCAAAGTATTTACTTTACGCTTCATAATTTGAATTCTTTGGCTCTGAATGAAACGTGTCAACTCCTTGTAAATAAAAGAATCATATACAAAGCATAAAAGAAATATGACAGTAAAAACTGCATTAGAAAGACAGACAAGCATGGATGGTGATTAGACTGGTGGAGATTGTAAACGGTAATTTAAATGGTTAAATAATAATAATATACTTGTGCTATCATAGCTCTTTTTAAAGACTTGACATCTACTTTTTGTGGTCTGCTTAGTTTATTTATTTACTAGTTTATTACCACATGTACACGTAGTCTGGCAATTACAATTTTGTTTCTGTGATAAAATTAAAGGCATAATTGTTGCTGATTTATAGTGTCATATAAATATATTTGTTAGAATTTGCTCTAATATACTCTATTTAAATTACAATACTTTGATGATACTTTTTGATAATGCTTGATACATAATTAAAATCTGCTGATTTAATTTAATATAGTTTACTCTGGTTTAATCATAGTTAAAAACCAAAAAGCAGTTTTATCTTATAAGCTTGCAAGATGAATTAATTGAGGTTTAAAGGTAGCAGCCATTTTTGATTGCTTATGGCCGTATTCATGTTAAATGTCTCATTTCGCCCTTACCTTTGAGCGGTTATAAAATTAAGTGTGAAAAGTGGCTGGCGTGTAAATCATTCACTTGTGTTCTCATTTTAGGGGGTCAGGAACGGCAGCATTAAAAAAAGAACTGAATTGTATCCATTTTCCTCATTTTTAATTACACAAATACCAAGAATGACAGAAGAATAGAAACTCTTGCAGTATGTGGATTTTCAGCTAAACTGGTATGCAAACAGTGGCTTCAATAGAGTCGCATATTCTGCACACCTGTCAGTGCTGTGCAAAGCGTTGCATGATACTTTTATTCCACATTGATTCCATCTAGAATATGACCAGGGACTACTAACTAAGAAGAGTAAGTGCCTGCTTTTTTGATTCTGTGCTTATTTACCAACTAAATTGTACCTGTGGATCTCCTGTTTTGACTGAAACTCTCACCTGAAAGCCATTCAGGAAGTGAGAACTAGGTCAATTAAGGATCCATTGTCTAGGGAAGTGTTTCTGACCACTCCCCTCAGGCCTTGGTTTCTATCTGCCTCCCAGGGTGAGGGATTCTTACTTAAATACCTTGTACCTCTCTGAATATCTCAGGGGGACTACTGACTAAGAAGAGGTGTGGTCTTAGCCGGATCATTCAATCACACAGAACAGCTGCATGTGCTTGTGCAAAACAAAATAGGGGAATACACTGAAGCGTCAGCGAAGTGTCAACCTTTGTGTTCAGCCTTTCTCATGTGAAGACGTTCTCGGGTAAAGACGTGCGTGTCTACCGAACAGGGCCATGGAACGGGGTCTACCTTCACTATATCGCGATGTGCCACCACTCTATCGCTGTTATTTCTGGCACCTGCAGGCGGTTCTACTTTCACAAACCGAAACGTAACCTCAGAAATCTCCGCTCACTAAACCACACATCGCCATCCAACACCAATAAATTCTCTGTAGGTCTATGGAACTGTCAGTCAGTGGTGAACAAGGCAGACCTTATTTTTGCCTTTGTAAATCATCTCTCACTTCACATCCTTGCCCTCACAGAAACTTGGATCAAACCAGAAAACAGCGCCACACCGACTGCACTCTCCAGCAACTACACATTCTCTCACATACCACGGCCTGGCAAAAGAGGAGGTGGTACGGGGCTACTGATATCCAACAAATTGAAATATATCAATTTCAGATCAGGAACCTCGTACAACTCCTTTGAATACCACGCTGCCCTGACGACAGTACCTGTTAAAATGTATGTGTATATTGTTGTATATCGTCCTCCGGGTCAATTTGGTGACTTCCTAGAAGATCTAGACTCCCTGCTCTCCTCCATCCCTGAGCATGACTGTCCTCTGCTTTACCTTGGTGATATGAACATTCACTTTGACACTCAAGATGCCGCAGATTTCTTCTCGCTAACTCACTCGTTTGATCTCCAGTGGGAAAGCAGCCCCTCAACTTACAGGGCCGGTAAAGTACTTGATCTTGTTTTAAGCAGACACTACATGACCAGCTCACTTAAAGTTACTCCTCTGCACCTCTCAGACCACTACTTTATTCAGCTTGATGCTTGTTTCCATCAACTACCCACTGCACACCCACCCACTGTCTCCTTTTGACGCAATCGCCGCAACTTGTCTCCTGCCCACTTCTCTGCACTTCTAACCTCTGCTCTTCCACCCTGTAGCACTTTCTCATCTCTGGAGGTAAATGATGCCACAGAGTCCCTCTGCTCAACACTGAGTTCCTGCTTAGACCGCTCGTGCACACTGATCACCAAACCTGCAAGACCAATGCAGTCACACTCATAGCTGACTGACTCCCTTAGATCGATGCGCACAAACCTCAGAGCTTCTGAGAGAAGATGGCACAAATCAAAAGACCCATCTGATCTGGCACACTTCCAAATGCTGCTCTCATCCTTCTCCTCAAGCGTCACCACTGCAAAGAAAGAGTTCTATCGGGACAAGATCCAAAGCACTACAGACACTCGGATGCTAGTTTCTACCTTCAAGACACTGTTAAACCAATCCACCTCCTCCTCCTGCAACCATCCTCACGGCAGATTCCTTTGCCAACTTCTTCACCGACAAAGTGGCAGCGATCAGCAGTCAGTTCTCCACCTCACCACAGGGGTGCCCCTAGGCTCAGTGTTGGACCCCCTCCTCTTTGCCATGTACACTACTTTGTGGGCACAATCATCCATTCGCATGGCTTCTCCTATCACTGCTATGCAGATGATACCCAGCTCTATCTGTCCTTTCCTCCAGACGACCTCTCGGTACCGACGCGAATCTCAGCCTGTCTTTCTGACATATCTGCATGTATGAAATATCACCATCTCCAATTGAACCTCTCCAAAACTGAACTGCTTGTCATCCCAGCCAAGGAAAGTATTTACCACAGCATCAGCATCAGGTTAGACTCCCTAGCTGTGTCACCCACTAAGGTTGTAAGAAACCTGTGCGTCATGATCGATGATCAGCTGACCTTTGCGGATCAGGTTGCCTCTGTCACTCTATTGCCCTGAAAGATCTAAAAGCACTTATTACCCCCCCTGATATTAGTTAGCACTCAGTGTATGGTACTTGGGCCTTCTGTGTTACCTACATGTAAATGAGTGTCATCATTAATGTTCAATCCTCTCCTAGCGTATTGCAGGTAAATTGCGTCGTAGTTCAATGGTAAATCCTCTTTTTGTAAGTCGCTTTGGATAAAAGCCTCTGCTAAATGCATAAATGTAAATGTAAATCTAGAATATGCGTGGAGTCAACTATGGCTGATTGTGTGGAAGATAATACAGAGAGAAGCTAACATATCTTATCCATGGAGAAAATGTCGGTGCAGGGGTCACAAAAAACAAAACAAAACAAAGAAAAAACTGGAACAGTTGTGTCCCCTTTGTCCAATCTGTGTCCTTGGAATAAAGTCTCTTATCTTTAAATGGAGGATAAACAACTAACGGAAAGTTTCCATCTACTTACTGTTAACTCAAGTTTTATTTAACATGAGAGTTTGATCTCATCTTACCTTAACAAAACTCTGCAGCATTAAAAAAACAAACATATAAAGGTAGAGACACTTTCTAACTACGGATTTTGCAGAAGTCTTCATTCCTTTATGATGATGAAGGAGTCTTTCTATAGATGCTGATTTGCTCCCAGGATCCAGTTGGATTTGGTTCAGATCCCGCAGGCTTCAGGGAGGGTTTGGGCTTTGGCTGAGCACCCCGCTCTGGGGTCAGACTGGCAAGAAGGAGAGGAATATTGGGAGGAAGCCATTCGATATACTGTAGACTACTCCCACTCTGTTGTGGGAGGACAGCAGAGTGTCAAATGGGAGAGAGGGTGAGAATGTATTCATGTTTAGGTGTGAAGCTCATAGATCCTCTCCATCGTTCGTCTGTTCTGCAGCCCTAAGACCACAGTAAGTGTTACACAGGCAGCCTGATCACCTTATTGACATTTATTGGTTATACAGAGGTTTAAAGGATATACACTGTGGATGTATAAGGGAGATACACCTGATCTGTGAATTATACATGGGGCCTAGCTGATGTAAAATTTAACCATCATGTTTGAAAACACTGAAAACACATTTATAGACACTGTACTATAAGTGTCATTCATTTGTCTGTTTAAAAATGTACAAAGAAAAATTTAGGAACCATAGAGGGGAACTATTGTTAAGAGTCGCTTTGATATGATTCCCATATTCTCCCCAGGTAAATTGAATGCTTTTCGCAAAGAATGAACAGCTTTTATGCATTATAAAAAATTAAATAAAATCCAGCAACAGAGCAAAGTTAGTAAGTGAAGGTGAATTTGGCAACAGTTCAGTTACCCACAGGTTTGGAACCACTGCTTTCTCAGATTAAAGAAACCTTTTTACAGTTTGTATACTTTTACACCCTTCCTTTTAATTTTATTTGTTTGTTTTTTACTGGAGATTACAGCATTGGCATTTCAGAATGAAAGCTTGCTTCTCATTATTAGCAATGCAACAAGATTACCAGAAAGTGAACTATCTCCACTGTTTCAACACATTTTTGAGTCTGAATGCACCAGTTTTGAGCTACATAAATGTTTTTTGAAGCCAAAAAATAGCAGACGGAATTAAAGCTTACCCTTTATTAATCTGAAATCTATTGTGAAATGGTTGACATTTCACAATAGATTTCAGCATTTCAGACCAAAATGTGGAAAGGTACTATTAGATCATTCGTGGTGAAATTCAAGCGCACCACAGTTTACGTCAATGTACCTAAAATGTGGATACATTTCCATAACTAAGAATGCCTGGATGTGAGTATTATGTGAGTTTACCACATAACAGATTTGTAAGCTGAAGGGAGAGCTCTCTTTATTTTTAGCAGATTCACATTTAAGGAATATTTCAGTGGAAGATATTTAATGCATGAGTGGATGAAAGCAGCAAGGAGGCCAACGTTTCACGAGGTAACTCTGCTCCACCTTTATTACCTAGATCAGAACTACATGGTTACCATTATTTTCTGTGGAGTTAATATTCACCTATGGACATTGGTCAGGTGTTCAGATCAAAGGAGAAACTCCTTTTTTGTAATTTCTAAAAAGAACATCAGGAATGAGCATCACATCATGTTCATTTCTAAGAAGGATGTATTTGGAGCCGGCTGGTGTTGGCGTTGCAGCGCTGGGTGATGTCCGCCTCAAGCTTCTTCTGGGTCTCTATCAGAAATTCATCCTGTTGGTAAGACATAACATCAACACGGTCAGTACAGGTTTAAAAAAAGGCCACTGTGCAAACGTTTGTTTTTTTCCCCAAGAATCTTATAACTGCCTTGTTATTTAAAGTATGTTGAATGAAAAAGTCATGATGACCACTTTAAATAGCATTTTTATCCAAATTAGCAGCTTAAGTATGTTTAAGTGACACTGTCAGCTAAAACCATTGCAACTTAACAGATTCAAACAGAGTTACAAGAATCACATTTTGTTGGAGATGAGGAATTTCCATCTATGTCACTAAAAATGTGCTTAAATCTAATATGTTTTAATGCTTTTAAAGTTCCAAATCATGTATTATCCGCAATACCAAACATCACTGTATAACAAACCCATTGTGCTACATAAAATAAGGCTTTTATTAACTTTTTTAAAAATACATATCGAGAGAAAAATCTAGAAAATATTAGCCTACTTTTTCTGTTGAAACATATTCTGGATTCTTAATGACACCTTTAAGGGACATTATCATCAACCTTACTGTACAAAACTAACGAACAAACAATACATCCAATTTTAATACAAGCACAAAAAACTGTTTTAGACTTTAGCTAAACTACTGTAGTTAAAATGTTACCAGCCACTCAGAAATGCTTTGTGTCTTTTGACAAAAGCTGCATAATAATTACTTGTAGGGTACCTCAAGGTTCCATGCCAAGGTCAATTCTTTTGACATGTATATCCCCCCACCCTCCTAAACAGGTGGATGTTTTCATTTTCAGTAGGTTACATTATTTAAATAGCTTCATAGCAAGTTCTAAAAACAAACCTGGCAAGTGCAGCTTTTTCACAATGGTGCCTGTAAAGTCCTGACCAACACCAGGAAGGTAGTGTTAGTCAGGATGCCAGGATTTTTTGCTTGGAGTTTAAAAATGTCAAACCCTATAGGCCATCATATTCTTGTCAACTTACTGTTCCCAGGGGCAGAAATAAAGACTGGGAGGCATCTTACATAAAAACAGCAAAAGACTAGCAGCAGATCAGGAATAGTAAAATTAGCTGATTAGGATACGATTAGGGATTTTAATCCCAAATCAGTGTTGCAAAAAAGGGTTTCAAACCACTTGTGGTAGAAATCAAAGCAGTAGTTTGACTCCTGCTCATCCACCCCACATACACACATACACACCCTCCACACCTCCTCTCTACCGTGGCGGTGTTCTGCAGTAGAGCAGTTAATAAAGAGATTGATTATCAGCCTGTCAGGAAGTGACAGTTGGACAGGGCAGCTCTGCGTGAATGACAGAGGGCACGTTCACCACGCAGCAGACAACCTGATGCTCACACACACTCACGCAAACACACACACACATAGAGAGGGCTCAGCCAACACAGAGGGTAGGTGGAGGATGTGGAAGAAGGGGGAGGCTGGATGGGTGAGAGGCGAGCATGTGGAGAACAGAGACGCAACCTTCTGCCGGTGGAAGCGTGTGCTATAAGTGTGTGTCTCTTTGTGTGTAGGTGGAGGTGTTTGAGCAGGTCAGAGTTCACAGTCACCTCCTTCTGCTGAGAGAGATGCCCAGCCCTGCAGCCAAACGGGTCAGAGGAGGTCCAGAAACAAACTGTTCACATGCAAAGACAGACTGAGGCCGGTTCGTATTCTGTTTCTGTGTCTCTGTGAGTTTTCCTCTGAACATCGGTCGTCAATGTCCACATCTATTTGGCTGTCAAACCAGCCGGTCAGTGAGGAACACTTAATGTATAGGTAAATTCTGAAGATTTTTCTGCTGCATTTCATCTAAGAGCTCATTCAGACTTTAGGGTAGAGCAGCAGCGAAACATCTAAACAAATAATGTGTTTTAGTGATTATGAATATATGTTTTTAAGGATCAAACAGTGTGGATTCTGAGAAAGAAGTAAAGTCTTACTTTTCCAGTAAATAAAAAGAATAAATACAATTATTATGTATTTCTAGACTCAAATCTTCCTTGTGTAATTAGTTTATTGTTTTGTTTTTTGGTTGTAGTAGTTCATTCCAACAGCTGTACTCACTTAGCAATCACACTTGCACACAATCAGTTATTTCCCCTCCAAATCACAATAGAGCATCTATGGGTTTTAGTTGCTCCTTCATAAATCCTTTTCCCATTTTTTCCCTTGGGTTATTTGTTGTCAGGGCATTCCTGGGAAGAACATCAAGTATAAGGGAAATTATGAGTAAAACCTGCAGTCAAGGGAAAAAATAATACTCTTAGTTTTGGGGGAATAATCCTTTAAATCAGGGCTGACCAATTCAGGTCCTAGTCTAGAGCTAGTATCTGGAAGCTTTCAGATGCAGTCTTGCTCCAACACAACTGAATCTAATAAATTGCTCCTTACCAAGACTCCAGATTGATTTGCTGATGGAGAGATTTTGGCTTTAAATTCAGGTGTGTTGGACAGGGGACACGTCTAAAACTTGTAGGATAATAGCTCTCTTGGACTTTAATGATAAACAAGCAAACCTATGGAATAGAAACAGTAAATCTGACAAAAGGAAACTACATTTTGGGGAAAGCTTCTGGGAAATTAACATTTAAGATATATGGAAAAGGAACCCATTGATTCTGTAAAAAGATTTCTGCAAAAACTGTTGGAAAGTTCAGACTGTTCTGTCCATTTTATTTACTGTTCAAGCTGTAAAGTCAATCGACATTTATTACTTTTTTAATAATGTAAACTAGTTGGCATACCCATTCAATAGCAAAATTGATTTCATAATATCATACACAATCCACTCTACTCTCCATAGAGAGTTTGTGTTGTACTGGGTCAGTAGATTGGAACAATCAATATGTAAGGTAAAAAAGGACCTGAATCTTAGCTGTGTACAGAGGAGAAGAAGAGACCTATTGTGTAGTCTCCCTCTGGCTTAGTGCCACCGACAGACTATTTGCTCTGCTCCTTGGCTGATACAGACAACAGCCTTCTGCTGCCCTAAATTAGAAAATCAATACAGACTAAACACATTAATGCTGCCAAAGCAAAGGCTCAGGGTCTCAGCAATGCTCACTATATGATTACTGACTACTGCTGCAAAAATGATAATCAGTTTCACTTCAAACTACATAATTAACCTAATAATGAACCTTTTTTTACCTGTTAGGATTCTGTTTGTCAACAAATATCACAGTTCATGAGTTGTTTATAACAGTTTTGCCCTCTCAGGACATAATTTACCTGCAGAGGATGTTTTTTTTGTTCAGTTTTTGTTTATTTTGTCCTACATTATTTGCTTTGTTTATTGGTGGCATTTTATTCATGTATTCACTGTTTCACAATTCTCATTTTATAAATATCTCACTCAGAGATATTTTGTTTTTTCTTTGAGTGAAACAGTATTTCAAAGTTAAATTGATAGTTTACGGGGAGTATTTTAAATGGAGAGTCAGAGGTTTCAGGAAATTTAAGGTAGACTGAAAGATTAAACTTTAATGTTCCACTCACTTCTCTATTCTAAAAGGAATCTGAAGGACAGAAAAAAACAAAAAAACTCAGATGCAGTTTCTATATGCTTATAGCCAAACATCAGAAAAAGAGAACCTTAGAGCTTAGGAAAAAAAAACAAGCATTATGGCTGCACGAACATGTTCTTTTGTTCTGACTGTGGAAAACTCATCATCACAAAACAAACGAACAAAGCAAAAAAACAACAAAAAAAACCCAGTTTCAAACCACAAATTTATACGATACTGATATTCTGCATATGCATGTGTGTGCGTTGAGTGTTTTTTTTTTGCTACACCGTGGGGACCTCTGAAACAAATTCTGTCTTTATTGGGACTGACTGGGAAGCAATGTCGTTATGAGGACAACTTCTGTTTTTGGGTTAGGGGTTGGGTGTTCGACTATGGTGTGAATTGATGCTGGAAAAATTTCTATGCTGTAGAAATTTATGACAAATGATCAAATTGCTCCCCCGCAAATATACAGAAACACAACATGTATAAATGTATGTTTAGCATTTCTCACCTTAAGATTAATTTATCCATCGAATACTTTGTTCTGAGGACCAACGTTTCTTTTTTTTTTAACTATAGCCAGGTCTCCATCAGAAGAAGTGCAGTTGTTGGGTTACAGGTTTGATTTTGGACTAAATTCTTATTAAGTTTAGATTAAGTTTTGGGTAAGGATTAGGCAATGAAGGGAAGTTATTACAAAGTCCTTGTCAAAATGTAAAGACATAATATGCATATTTGTTTGTGTGTATGTGAGGACAGTAATGATAAAAAAAGATGAGTTTAGAAATTCTCTGATAATTGGAGCCTTAAAAGAAGCTCATTTTTAACGATGTCACCACGACTGCTTGATGACAATTAATTTGTTTGCTTCTGCATCCTGGCATCTGTGCCAATTACTTTATATGCTAATGTATGTAAATGACACCTCAGACGGCAGTTGAGAGCGCCATGCGTGCTGCGTATCCTCTGTATTTTTCTTTTATTATAATAATTTTTTTAAATCGTTTTCCTCAAACTGATCATCAAAACCTGTCCCTCTAAATTCTGATATGTATTAACACCTGAGTTTTATCCACAAACCTGAGTGTTGTTTTTGAATAAATCTTTCAACTACAGGTAAGTGGACAGTTGGTGCAAATTATCCTATTTTTATTTTTTTTATTTTTTGTAGTCATAAAAAATAAAGGCGCAAAAGAGTTTGAAACTTTAGCTTAGTTTGAAGCTTTACCGTAATTTAATTTTATATTAAATAAAATAAAATAAATTTAGGTTTCTATCTTTGTCTGAGTGCTGTTTTGTTGTAAAGGAGACTGTAAAACAGTAGAAAAAAAAGAAATAACAACCTAAAAGGATTTTTCTTAGACATACTTGCAACCGACAAGTTTAAATCAGCGTGTTTTCACTTAATCCAGATGACTGATATATACAGCATGCATAAAATGCACATATAGAAAAACAAGCAGCAGGCAAGTAATTCCAGTTTATAACTGTTACGTCTAGGGCCAAAGATGAGTGTAAGAGCACAGAGGCTTTCCTGTCTCAAAGCTCGTCTCTAAAGTTATATTGTTAAAATAGAGGCGGAAACATTCAAAAAGGTGAATGTCTATAAAGGCAGGGTTTGATTAAGAACTTGAAACTATTCATGTAACAGCCACAGTCAGACAGGTGAGGCTGACCTGACATGAATTGGATATTTGCAAAGAACGGAAAGTGGACCAAGAATGCTTAAAGGGAAGAGGGAAGAAGGATATGTAGAAAGTAGTTAGGAAAGAGGACAAAGTATTTGATATTGCTAAAAGGATCACATTGGAAACATGAAAAGCAGGTATCTTCTTTCTGAGCGCATCATTAGGAATCAGGTAACACGTTTAATTTCCACCACACTTCCTTCACAACTTTTTGTTCCTCCAAATGTGTCTAAATAAAAATAATTACTATCCAAAAAAAATCAAATTAAATAATAATAATATAAGGAGAGGTCAGATGGAGTTTGAAGTAATAGAACTGATTCTGATTCTGTAGATTTTTATATACAGAGCTGAGAACTAAGAAACACTACAACCACAACATTAACATTTCCTCTACAAATAATCATGTTTCAGGCTGATTGGTCAAAAACGAATAAAATATATTAAAAAAAAAACATTTTCCTAGAAGAAACTTTTATTGTTTCACATAATTATACCTGACTAACGTAACAGAAGTGTTGACATATTGACATTCTCTTAAGCCTACCTTCTGATTGCAAAATGTATATTATGCTGAAACTATCTTTACATCTTTATCTAATCCAGTCAGGTTGAGACAGCAGAGGTGGGTAAAAGTGTTACTGTTATGTTGTTTTAAAGAGCGTTGTCAGAGTAAGTTTTTGTTTGGATTAGGGCTTTATATGTTCAGAGCCTTACTGTTACAAGTTTTCGATTAATGTGTGAGTATTCCAATAAAACCTATAAACTGATAAATTCCGTGGCTAAAGTAAGATGCTTCAATCTTCCCTGATGTTTGTAATATGTTGTTGCACCAGACGATTCAGCTGGTCTGCTGCAAACTGAAACATCACTAAGTAAATGTTGATGCATGCATGCCTTGCTTTTCCATAAGTGGCTGTAAATACCCGCCATTCTGCGACTCGGCTGCAGCAGTTGCAGTCCTCTGACTCAAGATGCCACTCTTGGACACAGAATATCAGCCCTCTCTCAATACATAGTTGTTTTTTTCATGTTCCTCTGTGACACGCCGAGCTGTATGCTTCTGTTTTTGTATTTAACACGTTTGAAGTTTCAACAATGCAGAGGGTAAAACAGACAAAGAAACATGCATTAATCCAGCTGAGTGATTGTTGCTACAGAGAAAAACAGTCAGGAAAACTCAAAGCAGCTGGATTACATAGTGGAATTTCATTGTTAAGTGTTTAAACTGGATCATTTTATGACTCTTCACATGCAATGTGTCTCTTTTCCTAATTTTTTTATTTTTTATTATTTTAAGTAAACCCCGTAGAACCTGAAAAATGTAAAAATGATGTGAAGTTTTGTAGATTGGACGTTTTTGTTTCAGTAAATCCAGAACCTTGTGTGTTTTTTATATTAATGTGATCTAAAACACCAATGCAAACACATGCAATACACTGGCCATCTCTTCAGCAAATACACAGCAGTTGTTTCAGATCTTATCTTATTTTAAACTTATTTAATGTACAATAGCTAACAATACCGGTTTTACAAAAGCTGATGTTTCATATAAGACCAAAAATAAATAATAAAAAAATGCTTCATTTTTTATTCGGTTAATTCGGTTCTATTTTGTTTGCAGTTTGGAATTTAGATCTGTGAAAGTTCAGGGAAAAAAAGGGGGTGCTGTTTATTTTTTTCTGCAGCATCTCAGCTTTTTTCCTCTCATGACGAAGATAGAAGTCTAAATCGTAAAATTTGATTTTCACTGATAAATCTATGTTTTATCCCTGTTAAGAAAATCCCTTCAAGGGACAGTCAATGTAAAGTCTTATAAACTAACTTAAAAAAAAAAAAAAAAATATATATATATATATATATATATATATATTTTACTAATTTTAAAAATGTAAACAGAATACATAATTGTGACATTATTTGAAGAGGAAAAGTTGCTGTGCAAATACTAGATGATGGTGAAATCTCCTTCAGCGTCTTGTTGATGATGATTTTTTTTAATGTTCTGGCTGTCTGCTCTCTCTGAATGTTGAGGTTTCGGCTGTACTCTGGAATACTTTTAGTAAACTCTCACTGCAGGCATTAATGCGCAGTATGCCCAATAACTGATCAGATTATGATTTTAAACTACATTCATCCATCCACCCACCCATCCATCCATCCATCCTTGAAAGTGGGTGACAAGCCTTTTGCATGTTTACAATTACTAATTTGTATTATATGCAGTGCAAATCTGTTCACAATGCTGCATAGACACCAATAAAGTTTTCAAAACATTATTTTTAATAGATGCCTTGTACATGCCTCCTTCCAGGCTGCTGGCAACACCTGATTACGGTTGAGTTGGTGATCCATTCACACTACCTGACTGCACATAGATCCATCTGCAAAAAAACGTCAATATGTAAGACACTACTGGAATCAGGTTGGGTCCCTTTCTCTCTCACACTTGCATCTCATACTGACAGATCTATGACTCGACTTTCCCTGCCAACTGCTCTGATTCAGTGCAGACTATGGCAAACCTTCCCTGACTAGGAAACGATCCTGACCAGACAAAACATTTAGAAGTGAAATTAAAGAAAATGGATGTAGGAAATTAAGCAAAACTAAAAACTTCCCCTCAATGAAAAAAAACAGGAATGTGGTGGGCTGAAGAGAAATGGTCATGGACTGAAGATGAACATGAGATTCAGCGATTAATTCCATATCTGCATTAGCTAAGGAGATGATACAGAAATGTTTGTTTGGTACAATTTCCATAAAATATCTAAAACGAAGTGTCTGAAGAAAAACTGGCCATCTCCACAGTCAGAAATTATATATATATCAAATGAAGAAGCAGGGCATTTCGTGGTCAGTATTTCTAAAGGAACAGCTGATTTTTTTCTGATTGCATCATTAAATAGGAAGTTTGCTGATCATAAACTATTTTTTGTGATCAGATTGTCTCTATATAAAGAGTAATTCTATATATCTTTAACCTTTCTGTAGTGACATATTTTTTGAAAATCAAACAGAGAAACTGACTCCACCTGCACCCCATCCCCTCTCTGCTCCTAGCGTTTATCAGCTATAACTTTCTAATCCCTGTTTTTAGCAGCAGCGTGGAAAAGCCAACACTCCTTCATGAGATTACACATGGCCCTGGGCTGCTGATTATCTGAGGAGACCACTGCAGAGACCCCCGGCCAATAGCACTTTCAACTCTGTTCAATTGATCTTCACACTTTTACAACAGCAACACCACAACGCCCCACCACCCAACTGAAAAAAATAAAAATAAAAATCTGCTTGTTTTGGCTGCTGGATGTTGTTGATATTTTTTATGTTTCTTTGACTTTAAAAATGAGCCTCAATTCGTTTTATCTCAATTTTACAACAACTACAGGCCGTTATTCTTTAGATTCCAAACCTGTAGAATTAAATATCTGGTACTCTTTCTGTGTTGGAGCAAAACAAAAACAGAAGCTGAGATATTTTTTCAAGGAAAGAAAACGATTTATAACTAGAACAAAAACAAACATTTAGGGAAGATGTTTCTTCAAAACTCAAAGTACCTGAAAACAACCAGCAGTTACGGTCCTTTCCTTCAAACATGTATAAAACCGTGATAGAACCAACCAGACAACACATTCATAATTAAGGTCTTTAGACTAATTAAAAACAACTATCTTGAGAAAAAAGTTCTTCTATAGAGCACAATATAAATGTTTGTAAAAAAGAATTGCACACAGCAAGCCTAACCCGGTCAGTGTATGGGGGCTACTTTATCTGATTTAGATATTTGAATAATCACTTAATATTTGGTAGAATTACCTTTTAGATGGTATGCCTTGAATTTGAGTATTTTAGGTATCCTTCTTACAATAGTTTAAGTTTGATTTGAGTTCTGTCCGTACAAACCTCAAATCATTGCTTTAGCCGATGGCTGCTTGTACTGAGCCAGTTTCTGCTGGAGGCTTCTTCCTGTTAAAGGGGAGTTTTTCCTCTCCACTTTCGCGTACATGCATGCTCAGTATGAGGGATTGCTGTAAAGTCAACGACAACACGAGCCATTGTTCTGTGTGCTGATTCCAGAGGAGTGAATGCTGCAAGTCAATGACTCGATTCAAATCTGCTGGGGTTCCTTAGATTGGAAACGTTTTCAAACTGATTTGTTTATGATGGATCTATGATTTGAATAGATTTTCTTGTAAAGTGCCTTGAGATGACATCTGTTGTAAATTGCTGCTGTATAAAAAGATTCTTGAATTTTAAATTCTACATGTAAACAAACTTTTTAATAAAATTTTTTAAGGGAATTGTAGTCATACTATAGTTTAAGTTCTGACTTTGAAAATTGAATGAAAAATGATCTAAAACAAATATATGTAATTCTGACTAAGACAATGAATTTGTTTGCATTGACTGACCTGCCAAAGGAAAATGTGTGCTGTTTTAGGTGTAAATATTTGAATTGTTCCTTGGGTTGGTATTCCTTATATTGGACAAAAGGAATAAAAACCTTATAAAATGGAAAAATTGCAACCCTTGTTACAATTCTTGAAATGGGTTTCTGCCTAAAATGTAGGCATGGAAAAAAAGGAAAAAAAGCAATAGAAGTTAAAGAACTGCTATTATGACAAAGTTTTTCCTCATTTTATCCAACATAAATTGATTAGGGGAATCTATCTGCAGGAAGGTAAAGACATAAATCATTGGCTTTGCTGAGGTGAACCAGGGGACAGCTGCAGTGAAGCTGAAACTACAGAGCTTGACTCTGACTGGCTTCCTGTCGGCACTTTAATAAGATGTCTAACTACACAGTGCTTCACAAGGAATGCCAGTACACTAGTGTCTGGTGCCAATTTTGCCCAGAACCACAAGAAGCGCAGAGGAGTATTTGGGATGAATCCCCTTGACCTCTCCAACAGAGTGAAGGGTGTCTGGCATCTGCTTTAATAAGGCTGCTCACTCCCCAAGCTGTGGATTGGGCACTGGGACCAGAGGGGAGGTGGCAGAGGTAACAGCTGGCTGTGGCCAAGGCGTCATGGCCTTGGAATGACCACAGATTTATTGGCCGTGTCCAGGACTCCAGCTGATCCTGTCCCAGGGTTCCTGTCACGCTGATGTCTTCATCACTAAGCTGAGCAGACAGGTCCAGCCTGCCAGCCAGTGAAAGTGACAACAAATCCAATTACCTCCCCTCCATGGTGCCCAGTCCAGGCTGGGGTTTGATAAGGGGGAAGGAAGAGGTGGATGATGTTATGAGTTTGCATGGTCGGTTGTCCTGCATGGTGCAGGAGGTTTTAGAAATGCTCTTGCGGGAGTTAATTGGTCTACTGCAGCAGAAACATTAACTCAGAGGTTCTGAAGGAAGAGTCTGTCTCAGGTCAGGCAAGATGACTTAAGCAACACAAACATGGTCAGCAACACATGGACCATCTGCTGATTAAACCCAACATATGGCTCGAGCTTTGTTTAACATTTCTACAGTAGAAACAACAGTATGTTCTCTGAACCTTTGGAAACTGAGAAGCTCAACATATTATTTGTGTGTTCAATGTATCTAATCCAATTTAATTTTCTGCTAAAACTGTAGGTTGATGAAATTACAGAACCCTGAGAGTGGAAGGCAGATTGAAATGTATCTGTTTGTTATCTATATCGGATTCTGAATAGTAGTTGCAGTCAGTTCAGATCCAGTTCAACTTCTAATCCAGTCTGACTTTCCATGACTGCTTCCACGTCAGTTCAAGGTCACCTACACCATCATCCCTTCAATTTTTAAATACATTTTTTTTCCCCAGCAAAGTACCAGTACCAACATTATCATAAACCGCAATACTTTAGTGTTTGTTAAAATATGCTTTAAGTTTCCCGACCCTGCATCCACAACAGTCGGATGTCAAAATTTCGATGTACCCGGGCAAAAGGGCAGTTGGGGAGAAATACATTAGGATGTGTTTGATGGGTAATCAAGCTAAGACCAAGGTTAGGGTTATACTGTTTTGCTAATGTGGTGACCACGCCAGTGATCAGATCTTAGATGTGAAACTGCAAAAGTTACTGGACCAAGGTTGTGTGTGGAGCTTCTGTGTTGCCTCTGTTAATGTCTGGCTTCTTTCATGGCACTATACTTTCATCCCTTTGGCCAGTAAAATGTAAAAATGCATCTTAGGTTAACTGGAAAGTGCAAATTACCCTAGTTATGAATGAGGTTGCTTAATATGTCTTTACATTGGCCTGTCAGCCTCCGACCCACTGGCAGCCGAATGGACCCCCTGGTTCTTGCACAATCATCAACATTTGACATATGGTTTTATTTATCATTACGTCCAATTAGATATGATGTCTTAATAATTTCACATACGTGTATTGCACATTTTTACATTTTACATTTGTTTCGTATTTCTTTATTCCTGCCTGTCTTCATGTTGTTACCAAATATAAATAACTAAAAAAAAAAAATTATTCAAACATTCCAGGTGTTAAGTATAATTTTGTTTCATATGTGCATAAATTTTTATTATGAATAATATTTTCTACAAATATAACAGGAAAAGTTTCACATTCTAATTCTGTTAACTCCGTACACAAAACAGACCATTTGATACTTACTGCTACTTAAAGTTGAACTATGTTCATTGCTTTTGGCCTTCATTCGAGAGGGAATGACAGAAGATGAAGTAAAAGGTTCAAGACTTAGTGTCTTGCTAAACCCTAAACTGAAACAGTCTTTGCTTATCTTCCTCAGAGCTCCACTTTCAGTCACTGACTCTGGTGGCCAACCGGAGAAGATCATTCAGCACCCTGTCACCTGACATCTCTCCATACAGCGACGGGATGATCGACTCAGGAGAGCACAGAGAGCTCGGGATATTTGGATTGCATGCTCAGAGAGCGACAGGGGCTCTAACTTTTTGAAGGTGGTTGAAGTCTTGCCAGTATATTTCACATTCATTGTTAAATATTCAGCGCACATAGTGGACAGGGGCAATTTCTGCAGTCAGCCCACCATTCACAAGTGAAAGGGATATGGCTTGTGGATGAAGGAAGGGAAAGAGATAGACATGCATGGGCCTTCATGGTAGTCAGATGAGAGGCTGCCAGCTGCTGATGGGTGACTGTTTGAGCGTGGCGCCTCAGGACATGCCCGCCGAAAGCCGATGCGATCCGATACCCCCACTTCTGCTCAGCTTATATACATACGCCCCTCTTATGCAGAGGAGACCCATATCAATTGCAGAACTTTCAATGTTTTGGTCATTATGCCAAGTTGTTTGAGTGAGCGTGTTGCATGTCTTAGTGGGAAATGTGTACTTACTGGGCTATGACCACTGACAAAATTCTTCTCTGCATAAAACTGCTGTGTGGCTCTGCAAAAACTGTTGATGTGACAAGTGTTACAAAAAAAGTTGCTGAGTGAAACGAAAAACTTCATCAATTGAAACGGAGGGAGTGTTTGAAATGAACTAATTAGCAAAAGTTATCCAAGCAAATTTAAGGCTTTCATTTTTTTTTTATTGTATGTGTGTGTCCCTTCTGCAGAGAAAGCACTAAAGCCTTGTTTAAAAAAAAAGTCAAGATGTATATATAAAGAGAAGCAAACACTTAAACTGGTAATCTACTTTAACATCAAGTGCTGGTTCTCCATGCATTTAATTATTTCCTAATTCAAAAAATCATGCTTTAAAAATAAGGTTCAGGTGTTTGCTACTTACAAAAATAACACAAGTTAACAAATTTGATTGTAAAAAAAAAAAGATAAGGTGGAAAAAACCAACTTCACAATTCCGCTAAAACAGCTTTTGGGGGCATGTTTTTTGTTCAGACGTGTCCAAAGTCTTGAGTATATTTGTCTAAAGTCCGGTAAAGAAAAACAACAAAATTGTTAATTATATAACTTAAGATATCTATTTTTACCAATTGATGCATTTTTATTCACTCACTCGCTCATTTCTGTGCGTCCTGTTGATGGAGACAACTACTGTAAAGTAACTGTTGATGTAATCGAGACAATGAGGTAAAAGGGACACTAGCTACTGCTCGAGTGGAGACCTAAATATTAAATTATAGATAGTTTTCCATGTGTTTGGACATGACAGTTGCTTTTGTGGTCAATCAAAACTGGAGCAGGTAGCTCCCCTCATCCCAAGACTCGAACCAAGCCCTGATCCAAACCCATCGCATTCTTCTCTTGACTGCACATTAGTGAATATACCCCAACCTAACTCACGCGCGCACACACAGGGACACACTCGCGCTCAGAGGGGCTAATTAAAGCTTTAATATGCAAATGAGAGCCGCAGTAAATTACACAGCTGGCAAATATGCCTGTTTTTGCCTGAAAATACATCACGAGCACAGCGACGAGTGTGTTGCTGCAGTTGTTGTTGTTGTGTTTGCAAAGAAACAGGGGATCACCAACCCCCCACTCGCCCACCTACCCTTCAGCTATTCCACCCCCAAACCCCTGTCGCATGCTGGAGAGAGCTATGTCCCTTTCAGAGACATCAAGTCTCCTATTATCCCAGATGTTGGATAATATCACAAAACAACGCTCCACCGGTATCCCTCAGATATGCAGCTCAAACACACTAAATTCAGTGGTTAGGTGGGAATACTTGTCCTCACTCGCATTGACCAGTTACATTTTCATGAGCATCAAATAGATGAATCAGGTATGTGGAACAGTTACTGATGAGATTTTATGAATATTCACAATTTATCAGTGTGTAATTTAAACTTTTAAATTAGTATTTGTATTTTAAATAAGTCTTTTCAGAAACAAACTGTGTCTTAATACAAAAGAGGGTATAATGTCTAAACATCTAAGGATTATTGTATACTTATTTGAAATTACATTTATTGCGTAGGGATAAAGAGATCACAGTTTTGAAATAACTCAATAACAGTTAGAACCTCAAATGAAATGTCACTTCACTAGAAAATAAAAAGTCTAATATCTCTTACAGAAAAAATGCTACAGAAAGTAAAATAAACACTTTCTTTTAAAACATTGGACCAAAATACTGGGAGAGCATTAATAGTTTTCTAAGAAACTTGAAACAGGATTTTAATAATATTAATACTCTTATTAATACTTTTCTTTTAGCTATCTGTTTTCATGCTACAAAACAAAATCCAGCTTGCTGTCAAAGGTGTATTAATTGTAAAAAGGCTGTTGAAAATTTTCATCATTCATAACTTAACATAAACTAAAATGGAAAAGTTAACTGTTTAAAAGTTGATCAGAAAGAGTTGATTGAGAGAACAATTATGTGGGATTCAACAAAGTTCAACATTGGGGCCAACATTTATTTCATTTTTTAACCTAAAATTCCCAGTTCCTGCTAATACAATTAGCTATGCATCTTCGGTAGGACCTCTATAAGTTTTGACAGTTTCCCGTTTAAGAGCATTCAGATGAGGGTAAGCACAATTTTATAATTATGTACTTTCTCTTTCTTTCAGCCACATTTTCCAGGGGTACCGCTTTACAATAAGTCTCTTATAATAGATGGCTAATAAGTAGTTTAGGCATATGTTATTTATTAATCTTTAAACACTTATAAATCATTAACTAATGTTTATTATACAGTAAGTAAGGTTGATGAAGAGACAAAAGTGACTTACAACCGCTGAAAGATACATTATTATTACATGATAGAATTATGTAAAGAAGTGGACAAATGCTTATTGTGTAAAGCACTTTACTCATAAATGATAAATGGTAAAGTCAGACAGTGGCCTGAACTTGCCCAACAATATATCGGGTGCAATAACTCTAGTAAAAACATTAATGTGGTATTGACTTTAGCTCACTACTTGGTGATTTATGAAGTGTTTAGAGATTAAATATTTTCTAAAAGCTATTATCCATTTATAAGAAAGACCTTACGGTTTCAGTTTCAGATTATTAATACATGTCTTAAATAATAATAATAACAATTCATAGATATACCAAAAATCATTTACTAGATCAGGGATTATGACTTATGTACTCACTCTAGCAAGAGTCCTGTGAGCCTTGTTGTGCACTCCTCTAGTTTCCAGATCTGCGAACAGTTTGATTTTAGATCCATCCATCCCCTCAAAGCTCACTTTGTTACCATCCACAGAGGCTTTGACGTGAGACTTATTCTGCATGGTTGCTGTTGAGTCCCTTGAGCAACGTCGTCATGATACAAACTGCATGCATGGTCGGGCTGTCCCGTCACCCAGCCGCCCTCCTGGGACATCACAAGGGCTCAAATACATTCCCAGAGACAACTATGTTTCACACCAAATCTAAAATATGAATCCATGCTGTCTACCACAGTTTACTCTATTCTCTGCAAATGATCTTTCTATAAACACCAAACCGTGTTGTTTAGACATCATGCAGAATAGAGTTGAAAGAATTTGGGACAGCCGTTAATCTTTTCATGAGTTCACCAGCAGAAAATGTTGCCCTACTGCAAACTCCTACTCAGCTAAAGCTTTGTTGCAAAGACACGTGGCTCAAAACCATTCAACCCTTCCAGTAAAAGTGCATACGTAATCTTGTATGTGAAAAAAAAAGAAAACAGGGTGGAAGTCTGTTGTTAATAATGTGACTTTATAAAAGCTGTGTATAAAAGTAACGTTGATTAAACGGATCCTATACAAAAGGATAAAAGATAGTTTATTTTTCTGTATACAAGGACCACTGAGTTATTGAAATGCCTCATACACAATTTCCTGCAATAATTATCCCTCAGATAATACCAGTCAACTCTGTGACATGCGACATTCAAAAGAGGACACTCCTGCCTTATCTCCTAACTCTTCTGCTAACATGACGTTCATGTTGGACAAATCCAAAGCCAAATATTTAGGCATCAAACAGGCGCTGAGGCCCTGTTGTCCAATGTGTGATTAGGAGCGTGTCGGGCAGAGGAACTTCACTTCATTAGCTGGTTCCCCTGATAAGGATGTATAAACAGCTCCCCCTTGCAGTGGCTACAGAGAGAAGATGCCCCTCAGAAGAGGCGGCTTTTCACCAGGGCCAGGGAGCGTGAATATTTTAAAAGGGTAAATAATTAATAATTAACAGCAAACAGGCCACTGATCAAATGAAGCAGGGTGGCAACAGACATGAAAACTCCGACTCTTGTAAACAAAGACGAGAGGACCCAGATTTCCTCTACTCCTTCTACCTTCTTCTCTCGCTCCCTAAATATGCGCATCCCCCATCGCCCACCCCGCTTCCCTGTGAAACCACACACACGCCGGAACACACACAAGGCACATCAGCGAGTGGCATAACCCCCTCCATCACTTATTTTCCCCGAATTTCCACGTATTCCTCTGCGGCCTGGGGAATGTGAATGAGCGGGAACACTTGATCTGGCCACCCGCTGCTTTCTGATGGAAAGATTTGGTTTTTAATACGATCGTCACTCCTCCCACCTGAATAGGCCGCGGCAAGACAAATCTCATCTGTGTGGCTCCAGAACCTGCCAAGGCTTAAAAAATTCTCTTATTACAACTCCCTTAAAATGCCCGGCCACACAAGCTCCCAACAACAGCGGGAATACTAATCATATCTCTCGGCAGCTTTAGGGAAGGAAAGAAACTGAGGAATAAGATGAAGAAATCCCAGCTTTAATGACACACATTCACAGAAACATCCTCCAGAATCTGGCACATCTTTTTTTTTTTGCCTGACTTTAGCCAGAGGAGGCGTTTCATAAAAATCAGACTTAATCGTGTAAAAAACATGCAGACAAACAGTAAACATTTGCAAACAAAAATAAAACTACTCTGGAAGCTGTGCACGGATTGCCTTCAGAGTTAATTTTAAAGTAAGCATCCCCTTCCTTCGAGATTTTAATTAATTCTTTAATATGCAAATAAGTCAGCAGAGATAAAATCATGACAAACAGATGGCAAGTGTGGGTAATTATTTAGTGAATCCAGCAGGGGCATGTATTAAAGTTATGGCATCGTTTTCCTCAGGCCTCCACGGCCATGGAAAGGTGGAGACGAAAGCGCATAACGTCACAAACATCTTAAACTTTACGTCTACGAGAGGCAAATCTGAAAAAGAAAAATGTGAGTAAACTCAAAGGAGTTCGCCCCAAACTACTAGAGAGGCCAGCAACCACAGCTTTCCTTAACCTTAATATACTGGCTTTCTGCTTCTATTGTCATCATTGTAAATTCACAGCATAACTTCCGAGTAAAACTAGTTGAATTTTAAATTGTAAATTTTTAAAGAGGACAATCTGACTAGTAGCCATACAACTGTTAGATATCAGAACATCAACATTTTATCCATGCATAGTTAGAGGAGCTTTGGATTTCACCTCTTTTTTCAAAGGTTGAGGTTTTATCAGGAAAGGACATCCAGCAATCCTGGGGGCCTTTGAAGCAGAATAATAAGCTCCTGCTAAAAGGAGTATTATTTCAAGTCTAGGCCAGGCCTGTAAGCCACAACAGAATTGATTGCTAATTTTAGATTGGGAATGATTTGCTTTTCCAAGTAGAGTAGTTCAAGTATCTTGAAGTGTTACTGCCTTGTAGGAGTAGAAAAGAAGGATGAAGCTGCTTTTTCAAGGGCTTTAGTAGAACTTGGAATAACAAACATTAAAACTCAGTTCAGTGCTGGAATGATTAAATTACGTTTAGGTTGCACTTCTGAGAACAGTGACAAAGTCGGCTGTTGTTATCAGTGACTAGAATAAATTGACCAACATTTCCAAGAATATTGAATCTAGGCCCGTCAATTGAAGAAGGAAATCTTTAAAAAGACATTCTGGATTTACAGTGCCACCTACCAGCTCTTCTGGAGGTATGGGGTCCAAGTTCAGATAAGCCAGAGAGCAGTTTATCCTCAGGGCCAGACTGAGGGCCATCAAGCCTCCGAGTTTTACTCCATTCTGATGGAGGTCCAGCCTCTGAATGAGACGACTTTCTGCAATAAACTCGGCCAACGCCACAGCACCTTTCAATAGACAGACAAACATAGTATATGTAGAACCAATGTGTATGTCACTTAAGATGCTTTTGGTAGCAGAAGGACATAAAACCTTCAAATAATACTGGAGATATTTAACATTAATAAAAAAAGTGTACACAATTAGAAGTTGCTGATCAATGCCAGTGTGGTACCTTCACAGGTAATGTTGGTTTGGCCAAGGCCGAGATGCAGCACTGAACTGTTCTCCATTAGTGGCTCCCTGATGATGTGGATGCCTTCGTTCCCCAGTCGGTTCACCCCTAAATCCAGGACCTCCAGGACCTTCAGACCCGGCTGCAGAAACATGACAAGGAAGGCTTTATTGCTGTCTGCGAAAGTGTTCAGAGTATGTTAGTCTGGAGAAGCTGAAAAGTTAGAGTTTCCAACATTTAGCTGTGCTTATTATTCCTTTCAAAAATGTTTCCTCTAATGTTAAACACTCAGAACTTCTGTTTTCTCTCTCCAGAGTCGCATTAGCATTGAAGGTTGATTAGATGGTGCATGAAGCTGGGGGTGTTTTGGTGCATGAGGGGCCCACGTCGCCTGAAGAGCATCGTCGCAACGCCCACTCCTGGCTGTGTCCCATCGCATCACCACCCTCCTCTGGTCACTGCTCTGAAAAGAGACGGAGCACGGGGGTGGAAACAAGCAGGCAGGCGACTGACAGACCTGGAGAGCATCTTCTTTGGAGTTAATTTGCACTGCCGTGACAACAAACACTCTCCAGACCCCCACTTTCTCTGTCCTTTTTCCTCACCAAGTTGAAGCACACAGAAGAGCCTCCACATCTGACGCATGGCGAGGAAGAAGGAGAGCATCCCGAATGGATATGCAGACAATTAAAGAGGCGACTGCGTGCTTGAAAGCTGTCAAACGTGAACCCCGCAGGGGCTAGAGTGAGAAGTTAAGGGGATGCGGGGAGTGTGAACCAAAAAAAACAGTGTTTTCTCACATGACATGCTGACTTTAAACTGATAAAAAAATAAGAGTTCTGTGTAACAAAATCACCCCAAATACTGGAAGAACAAAGGAAATCTGGACATAAAAACGTTGTTTCTCCCGGAAAATCTTTAAGCACTTATGTTAAATACACTCTCGTCATCCTCCATCATAATCCACATGAGCATCTAATATTCCATCAAACTGCTCTTCTTTTAGTTACACTGCAAATCATATGACTTGGTTACTTCTACTTTGACTTTCACAATAGTATGACACAAGACAAGAAGGTACGGTTTATTCTAGAAGCCAGGACAGACGAAGTCTATTCAAAGAGTTTAGGTGGGTGAACAGAAACTGGATTCTCTGTACGCTATTCAAAGAGTTTAGGTGGGTGAACAGAAACTGGATTCTTTGTACTGAAACATAAACATATATGGCTAAACAGATCAGATAAAGAAGACATATATATATATAAATGTATTGACTGGCAGTGAAAACAGATTCCTTTCATAGAAAGTGGAAATGTTACCTTAGCAACCTGATAGAATAAGGTATAGATCAACATAATATGTGTGTGATATATGTATTTTAAGTAAGTTGTAGAAACTGTAACCTTAAGGAATGTGCTTTCCTTCCTACTATTACTGATCCAAGATGGTAAAACAATGCTGACAGACAAAACTGTATGCTAAAGACAAAACATTAGTGAGTTTGTGCTCCTCACCAGAGCCTTGGCCAGGTGGTTCATGCCTCTCTCAGTAATCTGGTTGTTCTTGAGGAATAAGGTCTTTAGACCTTTTGTCTGCCGGTGTAGACCTTCACACAGCTCCTCCAACCCTGAAAAGACACCACATAATGTCTGTATATTATGATTTTTTCCTTCAGGAAATCGAACTGTGGTCCCAGCATCCAGGCTAAAGTCTTGGCACTTCCTGAAGGGTCCCACCGTTTTTTTATATCCCTTCTCCCTATTGTCCGTATTACCCCATGAATATCCTGTGTTTCCTGTATTGTTGATCTGTATCGCTCCTACATTGTTCTTTGTACTTTAATAACTGACCATGCACAAACAAACTTTGTATTTTTTTTATCTTTTAGAAAGACCAAAGATTTTGTTCCATAATGAAAATGCTAAACTTACCGGCATCTGCTAAAGCATTGTTACTGAGCTCCAGTATCTGCAGAGTGTTGTTGTGCCGCAGCAGATCTCCCAGCTGCATGGCATCCTGGTAGCTGTTCAATTGGTTGTGAGAAAGATGGAGCTCAAGTAAAGCTCTATTTGTCTTCAAAACGCCAACTGCAGACACAAAGATGAAAAAGAAAAAGAAGCATGACCAGCAGCAGTAGGGAGAAGAAACTGAGTTGTGCAAGAAAGATTCATCCTGGTCAAATTTTGACTATTTTAGTATGATGTTGCCACATAATCAAAACAGGAGAATCCATTGAAAAAATTCATCAATGAAGGTGCCCAGGAACTAACCTAATTCTTGTTGATGTAGATCTGTAGCAGTTAAAGCCTAGCCCTGCTGGATAACTGTACTCGTCCTCCGATCCCTGAGGTAAGGCTTAAGCAACAATACAGATGAAGCCCGTGGCAGCTTGTAGGTTGAGTCTCAAACTTTTAGTCACGTTCATATTTTACTGGTCAATCATGCTTTAGAACCTAACTCAAGTAGTTTAAAATATGCTACTCATTATTAAGTCATTTGTTAAACGTGAAAGTCTTTTTCAGCATGTAGTAGAACCCTTTCAATATTCCTGTGCTGTCTGCCCAAAGAATCAGGTAAGACAGTTTTTAGTGTCAGAATGCACCAAAAACCAACAGGTTATCCGCTCACCTTGGAGATAACTGGAATGTATTTTCAATTTATATGTATTAAATCTGATCCGCTGTGTCCTGAACGCCAGCCACAAGGCCTCTGCAGTGGGACTTAGTGAACGTGATCATGAAAATGATTTCACAGCAGGAGTTCTTGTCTCCAGCAGTTCTTACGGTAAAGAAGTGCTTGGTCTCGCGTCTGACAGTAAAAAAGGTGAAAGCAGGCATGTTACTTCTCAGAAGAGGTAATAAAACACCTGTCAGATTTCTGCATTGCCTCGTAGCCACTTCTTTTCAGGATTTTATCAATGTTTAGATTTATTCTGTATTAAAGTGTGTTTGGGTTATTTTTGCATCCTTTGTGTTTTCTGTACTGTACTGTGATTCACTTGCGTCCATATTTTTTGGGACCCTTGCTGTCCTTCAACCCAGATCAATCACACAGATTTAATCAAACCCCAGGCCTGCATGTAGAATGCCAACATTGTCATCAGGCCCAGCGGGGAGCAAATGGTGAAATCGGTGGAATTGATCCGGGCCAACTCCACTGCAAGCGTCCAATCCACTCTGATCGAAAGCAGTGATCCTCAGCTGGGACCCCCGCTGGGGAGGAAGGTGGAGAGATTGGCCAGGGGGGCTCGGTAAAGGGATGAATGATGGGGGAAAGTGATGGCTGGGAGTGGGAGAACGAGCGAGGTTTGGTAGAGTTGAAAAAATCAAAGAAATTCAGGAAGCTCTTGAAAACGAGGAGGGAAGAGTGGGCAGCATACTGAGTCCATTTGGGTCTGTTCTGCTCCCAGCTGAGCGGAGGCGACAGGCTCTGCCCATGACTTTGATTTTTATGTCCACTTGAGAAGTCATAAACAAAAACTTTCATCTGATAATCTGATCATAAAAAACGAATTAAAATTCAGAAAAACAACCTTTTATGAATTCAGGTGAGTTAACTTTAATTAATATTCTTGAGGGAAATAAGTTGATTCATAAAGTTGATTTTTGAAGAATATTTTTCATGCTTGAGTACTAAACAAAAAAATATGTGACATTTCTTTGTTACTTTAAATTTTATAACTTAATCAAATGTGACTTTTGCATAAAGCAAATAAGCATAATTCCTTACAAATTAATTTTAACATTGTATGCCAAAACTGGGATAAAGCGTTCATTCTGTTTGTCGTCCAAAACATAATATTTTTGCTTTAGATCATAAACGAGACTTAAGTATAACCCACAAAAAAAGCCAGAGATCTCTATGAAGCTGATTATATGTCTGCTTTTTCTCTGAGATTTGTCTATATGGGCATCAGTACTATGTATGAGTTACAGTACATGGATGGAGGGACAAAATGATGAATGGCGAATGACAAAACCTTGTTTTACCTGCGGACCGAGCAGTCCTTTTTAAGAATAATTACAAAATTAGGCAATAATCACATCCTGTGGCAAAATGACGGATTTAAACGTGTGCAAACAACATAGGACGAAGCTATTTGCAGCACAGTTAGAGGTCCAATTCTCAATTTATACAGGTTTTTTTTGACCTCAGAAGGCTATATAATTAGGTCAAAAAAGGCTTGTACCAATATCTTGCATCAGTCCCCAGGCAAGCTTCAGCCCTCACAGACTGACCCCGGCCCCCCACACCTGATCTTGTGCCTCCCCAGCACAGGTGAGCCAGACTATCCCCTGCAGCAAATAGAAAACACCTGGCAAAACTGCTCAACAATATTCTGAGTCCTTAATTTTTTTAAAAATCTTTATTACTGGATAGCATGGAGGAGAAGTGTTGTGATGACCTGTTGAAAGGGGAGTTTTGTTAAGAGTTGGAGCCTCTTAAGGAGACAGATCGCAATTTCAATGCATCATCAATGGCTCTAATGTTCAGTCCAGATGTGGGTAGAATACCTAAGTGTACACAAAATATGTACTAAAGTTAGAGTAGCTCTACTTCAACAATGTTTTTACTCAATTTAAAGTAAAAAGGATAAACAAACTGTTTAGTTTTATTGTTACTTATTTTTTACTATTTAATCTAACAAAAAGAAAAAAAGTGACATGCAGATTTCTTCAACATATTTTTACTCTAACAACTACCTATCCAATAAATAACTTAAGTAAGAATAAAAAAGTAGTAAGTACAAAAAAAATACACAAGTACAGTGTTTGGATGTTTTGAACATAAAGTATTCAGAATTTGTTCTCAAGTAAGGATTGCCTTACTTTCAAAAAAAATGTGGTGGTATAACCCATGGTAGCTCCAATACGTGGTTGTTTCTTTTAAGTTGTTTTGATATTTATATTATTTTAATAACAACTGAAGGTAACATTATTAATTGTATCTTAAGAGAGCACTGTATTTATTGAAAATACTTTTAAATGAGTTTAAATGTGCAACTGCGCATGCATTCTTGCATAACACAAAATGTTCCCTATGTGTTTGCTTGTACTAACTGTATTCATGTAAGTGTCCTAATTCTGTGTCCTGGCTACCGCAGTCTTTAAAGACATGTGCAGTGGTGCGTAAAGTGGCAGGTAAGAGATTAGGCCTTTAATCCTGGTCCGGACCTGCAGAGACGGTCAGAGGTCAAAATCTGGTCCTGCTGACCAGAGGACACAAACACCCACAACCTAAACACACTAGAGAGGCTCTTCTAGTCAAACCTTTTTTTTTTAATGAAATATATTGTTCAGACTGCTGTGTTGGGGGGAAAAAAAGCTTGGTGCACATTGATAGTATACATTATATCTAAGCTAAAAAGCAGAGTCAGCCCAAGCTTCTCAAGGGCAGAATAAGAAATATAGTTTTAAACATACTAAGCCCAATCGTGCAGATCAGATTAATTAATGAACTGATTATCGTCAAACATCAGTGATCACACAATGGCAATTTAGAAATGAGTAATCAGAAGCTGTTTATCAATGTTGAAGGCGCTATACACCCATTTCCGATATTCGTAGTCCATCATTTCAGACATAGAATGATTACTCAGAGGTAAAAAAAAAATATATATATTTAAGGCAGGTGCCAATCTTTTTATGAGTGAAAGTCACAGCAATTTCAATCCAACATTAGATACAATCATAAGGCTGGTGATTTAGGCTTGTTTAAAAATAACAACACCAGACACTTTTGAGGCACTGAGTTAACCAAGAAATCGTATTCTAGAGTAAAAATGTGAGGCTATCTATCTGACTGCTGGCCAAAATCTGTTCACAGCAATATAAGAGACTAAGAAACTGTAACAGAAAAGGACTGCTGAAAGTATTTGAAAGAAATGAAATGTGTAATTTTTTTCTTCTTCAGCAGCTTCCTGTCATCAATCAGATGCTTCCAAATATACTGTTATATTGACTTTAGCCATTCTATTTAACTTGTTCCTTGCTTTGTTTTACTTTCACTTTTTTTTCTATCTGGTCTTGTCACACGACATTCACAGTGTTTTGTGCAGAGATTTGGTCTATTTCAGAAGTGTTTTTAAATCTTTGAAAATAAGTTTGACTTTGGTTTTTGTTTCATACCCAGTGTAAACAACGGCGTGCCACTGAGCTGGGCGTTGTCCAGGTGTAGCACTCGGAGTCGGCTGGTCAGCAGAGCTTTAGATAAAGACTGCACTGGATAGTCAACCAGGGACACATTGCAAGCATCCAGCCTGGACAGACAAACACTCTGAAAACAAAACAGGGAAAATACTAAATGTAACCCTAGCTATACATATTTCTATGTAAATTAGTGGCTGAAAATTGACTTTTTACAACTGTATGCGGTATGTATTAAATATGCAATCTAATGACATCACCAAAGTGTGTTTGGTTCCATTATGGTAACCCTTCCGTAGCTTTAAAAACCTGTTGGAAGATTTCTTTTTTTAGAGAATGATCACTTGGGCAGTAAGATAAACCTTTTTCCTGACCCCATTGGCTTTTAGTGGTGATTTAGGGGTTCAAAGTCAATCTGTCATATTAGAAGATCGTCTGTTTGTAATGTTAGCTTACATGCAGAAAAATAAAGGAATTTACCTTTCTGCTTTCTTATTGAAACAAACTGAACTGCCAAGTTTCCCAGAGATCTGAGATCCACCTGGCGGTTACCTGTTATCGGTTACAGCATTGATATAACCCGCTGAGGTTTTTAATCCTCAGCGAGTTTGTGGCTGCACGTGTCTGTAGAGTCTTGACTTCTCACTATGTTTGTCCAACCCGGAATCTTCACTTCACCTAATGTACCACAAACTCACTTTTCTCAAATGAGCGTTATCCCTGTGAGGAAGCCTACATGAAAAGATTACTGTTCCACTGCGTCAGCCAACCTGCTTTATCAAATGAGCGAGGGCCCTCCAAGATGATGTTCCCATGCTGCCGTTGTCGGAAATGTCAAGATACGTTGTGGATTCATAGTACAAAATCATATCCAGCAAGGACGATGCTCCCTGTAAAAGAAGAAAAAACATGGTTAAGGGTAAAAATGAAGAAAGCAAGGCCTAAAATTTGAAAGGAAGGTTATGAAGTTTCTTTCAGAAGAAAAAAAAAAAGAAACAGCTTCTAATCTGATACAAGGAAAGGCCTGAATATGAAACTGTATTGGAACTGGAAGACGAAGATGAGAAAATAAGTTTTGCTCATAAAACTCACATTTTCTTCCAGTTGTGCAGCCTGCAGATTGATGAAATCAAAGTGCAGCGATTTCAGGACGACTTCCAGAGCTTCACAGGAGCGGTGGTCTAATCGCTCACCTTGATGGAGGGAAGCAATCAAAGCCAAGATAATTGGGAGGCTGTTTGCTAACAGGCAAAATTGCACGACTCAGAACGTGCTTTATCCTTTTTGTAAAATGAGTATTTCAGCATAAAGAATAAATAAAAAAACATCAGGACAAAACAACTTCCTTTATACTCAGAGTTTACCTGTGTGTTTATGATTTTCTTTTAATAAAGTTCTGAAACTTAATCAGAAACACAGAGGCAAAATAATGATGATAGCTCCGGTTTTTCATGATTGGACTTCCAAGATGTGAATGCTAGAGCGAGCATTGATTACTGTCTGACTGCAGACTGCGGTAATCAATAAAAGTACCTGTACACACCATCTAAATATTTTCATTTTTCTTTAACACAAAAAAACAAAAAAAAACAAATGGAAACTGAACAGCATATGAATGCCACAGAGATCATGTTTGGACTGCTATGGCAACTACATGTATATGAAGCACTTGCAGCTTATTCTTCCTTACATCTCATTTTGGATTATAGCACATACATCGGTTATAGTCCTTACATAAACATTCACATTCACAACTGGGTGCAAAGCAGAGTTATGTCATAACATTTTGTCACACGTGCCATAAAGAAAATATAAGTTCTCAACCACATGAAGAAATCCAAGAAAACTGGAACGTTAGAAGTTTCTTCAGCATTTCTAGTACTTTTGCCTTAAACCAGGAAGGTCCTGGGATGCAATCCTTGCTACGGTCTGCTAATATGGATTTTGGAGGCCTTTTTATCTGTTTAATCCCATATGCTTTGTATGTTTCTATAGGTGTGCCAGTTTCAACAAAAATAAATGTTCTTGGAAGTGGCTGCCCTGTCATAAATGCTCAAATTAATGGGAGTTTGTCGCAAATTAAGGACTCTCAACACAACCACCTCCTCCAACAGGGTTCTTTTTGTCATGGGTGATGGAAACAACAATGGGTTAACTTGACACACGATGCTGCTTCATTTCCGATAAACAGGTTGCACTGAGACTGCGACAAGGTGTGTCATACCTGTCTTGAAGATGCCATGTCCCTTTTTTATGTATGTGTTTTACGGACGAGAATACACTAAAGTATGTTGAGGATATTTTTGTTGTTTGTTGTTGTTTTATGAAGATGGTTGTACCTGTTGGACTTGTGTTGAGATTGAGGGGGATTTTGGTCATTTGCTATTGATCATTCTCCATTCAGAATGGCTTAGTCATGGCTTAGTTCAATGAGCGCAAGATGCTACCAGCACATATTACCTTCTTACAAAAACTTTACCTGTTTAAAGGGAACATTTAGTTTTTACTTTTGTCATCTGATTACTGTTGTTAGTATGTCTTGATCTACAGTCCAAATCAATCTGTGACTGGTCAGACAAATTTCCGTGACTTTAAAGGCTAAGTTCCCCCTCTTCTTGGTTGATTCTTATCTCCATAGCCAAGAAATCTTAATTATTTCTACGTAGAATACCCTTTACCTCCTTCAGTTCTAACAATAAACATTTAACTGTACAACAATAAAGGCAATGTGGCAAAGAGAAGAGTCATCTGCGAACCCTTTTTTTTTTAATCCACCCTTTGTTGGGAAGATAATTCAATAGTATTGAAACTGGTATTTGATTGGTACATGTTAATAGTGACGGTGATCATGGCTTAATGTTAAACATCCCCATACTATTGTTTGTGTGTATTTCAGATGTAGTTTTACCGAGAGAAATTCATCTTTGAAAAGAACACCTCATAAAGAGGCCGAGGAGTTTGTAAAGTCTACAGTTCTGTTTAACACGTTTTCTGATGATCTTTTGTTTTTGCCTTTTTGTCACAGTCCACTGGTTACTTTGATAGAAAATGTAATAATAAACAGAACTTCACTGCAATTTATAACCAGGATCACAGTGGTTAATGTACTTGACTTGGAATGTGCCTGTTGAATACATTTTAATTCACTTTTCTTCTTTTTCATAAAGTTTGTACATAAAATAAAACTAACTAGATTTTTTTTCCAAAAAGGATATTTAGCTAAAAGAACAATAATTATTTTACTGTTTTGTTAAACAGACATCAATATATACATCACATTATTAGGTTTAAGAAGATTATACAGGCGCCAATAAAGCTGAAGGTTGTTGTTGATGAAGAAACGGCAACAACATAAAAAATTAAGCCAGACCTTCAATAGTCTTTTTACAAGTCTTGCATAGGTTCTCAGACGGTAAGGAGTGGGTTAAATATAACATAGGCTATAGGGTGTGGAGAGTAAACAAAACTTTTATCTTTCCCAGAGATTTGGTTTGCCTTTAAGAATTTAGAGCAGCATTGTCTGAGGTAGTTTTATGTTTAGGGCTAATAGGCCTTTTCCACTAGTTCCACTGCGTGGCTAAAGTCAGCTCCACTCAGCACAGTTTGGGTGGTCTTCCTTTACAAACTGACTAACAACTTTAGCGAGTTGGCTCATCATATGGTAGGTGGGCACAGAATCCGTAAAATAGGGTGACGTGATCTGCCTAGTCTGTTGCCTTTCAACTGACTCAAAAAAGCAGCCAGAAAAGTCTCCATGTGAGGAATTACATAAGAGTGTGAAATTCCCTTTTGTGACACAAGCCGTCAATCCCAACGCTAAGCCAGTCAGTAGAGTGCAGTCTTCTAATGCCATATTTTCAGCTCAAATTAGAACACTTGAAACACCAGTGAAGTAGGTTCAAAAAAGGGGACAGGCACCACATAGCCATTATAGTGAAAGAGGTCTCCATGTCCCCCGTCATGGCAGTAACAATAGAGTGGCAACATCCTATAGCAAGGAGGTGGCTCATGAGGAACTAGGAGAATTTGATAAGGCTAGGAACCATGCAGGTGCTGTTGATATACAGGTTGCGGTGAGGAAGCAGGAGAGAGCCTTGCGTTTAAGCTATTAAGAGGACGTTGTGTGGGTTTCACAATAGCATCAGTTTTTATAAAACAAAACAAAAACAACAAACTGTGATGAAAATAGTCACAGACTTTAATCATTCAATCCTAGACAAGAATAGCAAACCTAGACACAGAAATCACAAACCATGCCAAAAAAGGAGAATAATTAGAACCCATGTAGTGCAGCTTAGGCGCCATTCTGTTCTTATCGTCACTAGAAGCTTTACTTGTAAATTCAAATCGTCAAAATCCAACAACTAACCAAAAAAGCAAAGGAATGACATAGTTTTAACTGCATATAGAGCTCATGTAGAACAAACTCGTTTCTTCCATATTTGATTAATTTCTTTATTGTTTTTTCACATTTAGAATCTTGCTCAAACATGTAAAACATTTTTAAAAGCAATGCATCTGTTGTGAATGTGACATAAAGTCATATTTAATGAAGTGAGGCGCTCATCTTACCTTTAAGATCCAGACATTCAACGCTGCCTCCTCCACACACACCCTGCTGAGAGAGACGGGGAGAGGTGTGAGGAAGAGCTGTGAACACACACACACACACACACACACACACACACACACACACACACACACACACACACACACACACACACACACACACAC
>JAVLVB010000174.1:1378063-1390210 GCA_032876305.1 Orestias chungarensis | reverse complement strand
TGATCAGGGAGGCGCATTGGACGCCGGAGCATGAATTATGAATTTCACACAGTTTACTGCCGCCGTTGATGCTGGTGACACGGCGTCCTAATTAACCAGTGTATAATAATTAGAAACAGCTGGTCATCAGTTGATGTGTTCATTTGCCGGAGCCAGTGTTCCACATACATCTAATTTGACTGCATCAATCACCGGAGGTGGCAGATTTGTCGGTGGTGGAAAACACTCTGTTTTTTTGTTTTTTTCTCTCCTTTTACTGACAAGCAAAACAGGGCGACTGAGATCTTTAAAAAGCCTGTTTTACATAAATAAGAGCTTGTAAGATCTTGTAGTATGTGTGTGTTGCAACTGGATCTGGGTTTTTGTGGATACGAGCTTGCTAATGGGCATAAACATCACAGGCTTAAATAAGGATTGATTGTGTAAATGTAGCTCTAAGGAGGATTTGAAGTCAGTTCTTGTTTTATCTTTGAAAAGTCTGCACATCAGCTGCAGTGAGGCTCCACTAGGGGGCCCCATCAGTGTGCAGATTGCACTAATTGTTTTTTTTATTTTTCATAAACTTACACTAACAGAGTTTTACCAAAATATGTTTTGTATGAAATAGAAGCATTCCTAGGTCTGTGTCTTTGTCAGGTCTAATCAAAAATTGTGAAGAGGCCCTGTTACCTCTTTAAACCCCAGATTCTTGACAGCTTCTCCCCTCTGGATACTTCTTTACTACATCTTTTCTTTACATTCCTGATTACTAGTCCCTGTTTGTAGGGATGCATCAAGTGTAAAAAAGACTCGGAGGACAAAAGGACGGCGACGGCAATGTTCTCCTGTTGAAATTAGACAGATCAATAGGACAAATTGTTCTGTCTGCATGTGTAATTGGTTGACGTGACTGAGTTTACCATGAAATGATCTTCCAAGGCAAACATGCACACAGCCTCACAAGCAGAGTGCACGCACAAGCGGATTCCACTGTGACAGCTGGTGAAATTACTGATAAAAATATAATTAGCACCATTTCTGAGGCAGGCTTGACAGTATTTACAATGTGCTTTTATTTAGGATGTTTTTTCTCTGTTTAATTCTTTAATAAAAATTTTAAGGTGTCCCACCCCTCCCCAATTGCTGTCAAGGCAACAATGAGCGATAAAACTAGTTATGGGAAGGGATATGTTTCTTTAAGGAAAAGTCTACTTTATTATCATATCTGTACTTGATAGACGTCATTTTTTTCCTCCTTATTATTATATAGGAAACAAATGCAATTGCAATTATTATTATATTGTTATAAATAACAAATCTGCTCTGGAACAGGAATCTAGTCTCACATCTGTTTTTTACATATAAACATATCAAGTTGTATTATTGGCTATAGTATTATTTATAATATTGTACAATATAATTACTATTATTGTATTTCATGTTATTACAACTAAGACAACATGTATTTGGGATTTTCTATATATTGTTTTTATCAGATTTTAGTAAAATATGCAATTTATTTTGAAAAACAAACAAATCATCTGATCTATTTATTTACAAACTTTCCTATTAATAAGTTCATATTTTTTTTGTTTGTTTGTTTGTTGGACAAACTGAAGGCTGGAGTTACATATGCAGCACCCTTCCGCAGCAGATTGGAGGATTCATTCGCTCCCACTGCTGTCGTCTTCTTTTGATTTGAAAAGGGCAAAGTAAGTTGGGTCTTGTTGCTATGCATTATAACCTAAAGTGTCAAATAGTGTAATATGATTTTAGAAAAGACTATATCAACAAGTCCAACTACTCTGAAACAAAACCAAAATCACACACGTCCCCCCCAAAAAAGTAGTTATACTAATATCTATTCATTTTTATACAATTGTCAAAATGCATGACTTTGGTTTACAAAAATCTTTAATTTCTACATTTCCGAAATCAATAAATGTGAAATACTGATCACACAACAATAAGTTGATCAGTTAAATTAACAAATAGGACTAAAGTATTGGCACTTGTACACGTTTATTTTTTACTGATATTTCCTTAGCAGCACAAACATGTTTGTCTATTTTGATATCTTCCTCCGGTTTGAAACGAATATTTAAGTTGTTCACTTTTAAAATATTAAAAATTAAACAAAAAAACTGTCTGCTTTCTTGCTTGATATGAAAAATGAAAAATATTCACTTCCTGTGTTAGCAGCCTCCTGTAGGTGGCGTTTGAGGCCACTGCCTGTATCTTCTGCTTTGAGCACATGTAAGCACATGTATAGGATCTGTTTGAGATAAGTTGCTTTTTCGGGACGCAGCCATACCTAGAACAACACGGGTAACTTTATAATCTTTTACTACAGGAAGACTAATCCTACTTAAAATAACATTTTCCATTGTATTTGACTTATTGTGTTCGACAAAAAACTTGTTTAGCTGGAGGATTCTAGCATTAAAACTCACTCCAACCCCAACGGTTTTAAATCTAAGTTGTTTTTTTTATTGCATTAGTTAATTCACAATTCATTTAAAGTCACCATGCGTTGGTCTCCGACTTGGGGAAATGCGTTCATTGAAGATCCAACAGACAGTCAGAAAGTGGACTTCATCTCACACACAGTGAAACATCTTCCTTCCCACAAAGAGCGGCTGTCTCCCCATCTTAATGAATTTCTGAACTATTTCATTCATTCCCACGTCGCTGCCGAAAAAATGAAGGCGTTGGCTGCCAAACCAATTGATGTGTCAGGAGGGAGAAAGGACAAAACGGAGTGATAAAAGGCGTTCACACACATTTCTCCACAAAAAACACACCAAAAAAAAAGTGGATTCCAAACTCCGCCGCCACAGAAATCCTCTCTTGTGCCTCCGCTCCTCTGCGGATGGCTTTGTGCTAAAAAATGTTTGAGTTCACCAGATTTCTTTCTTTTTCCTTATTTTATTTTTTTAATTTATTGACTGAAGCTATAAATAACTGATATATATTTACATGTTTTATTGTATGACAGAGCTCCTCGGGGTTAAAAATTAGGCCCGCGCTCTTCCTTTCAGCATCTTTTCTGCTCTGAAGGATAAATAATTTAAAACAACACAACCTTTTATCTCACGCTCTTTGAAGGCAGCAAATTAAAAATGTAAATTGGGACCTAATTAATATGCAAATGTATTCATTTGCTGTTAACAATTAGCAATTAAAGCTGCAGTGTCTAGGAAGAGCTCAGACAAAATTAGTAACTTCATTTATCATTTAGGAAAAAAAAGAGAGATCTAAAAGCAAACATAAAATTGTAATTGACTTTTAGAGCGTTTCCTTCTGTCTCCATCTTTGTTCGTCCACCATGTTTTTCTCATGTGTAATAGTGTGCGTTTAGTGACTTAATTAAAGCCACTTTGTGTCAAAGATACCGTCCCCTTACATGGCTGGTGTCAAGAATAATGTACTTATCTGAGGATGAGGCAAGAACTCAAAGAAGATCTCTGTTTGTGTGTTTGTGTGTGCGTGTGTGTGTGTGTGTGTGTGTGTGGGGGGGGGGATATTTTAGCTGAATTTTAGATTCACGTCTAAATCTTTCACGTGCTCCTATGAAATCAGACCCAACGCTTCAGTGTACACCACATTAGATTGAGAAAAGAGAATGCAGCAGGGAAGATCGGCGCATTTATGACCAGGAAAAGAAATGATTCCAACATTAGGTCTGGAATCGACAATAAGAAGCAGATTTAATCTAAAAAAAAGCCTCCTCAGAAATGATTAATATGGACCATTCTGGATACATTTTTCTGGGTTCTCATAGTTTTTTTTTAAGACACTAAGCCTAAAAACTCCAAAATTCATTTCTTTGATACATTTAATTATAAAGGACATAAAAAGATAACATTTCGTTTGTTGTGTTTTATGGTGGGACTAGATTAATTCTGAACCCAAAAACAAAATACAAATTGAAAACAAATGTGTTTAGAAAAACTGAGAGAAAATAGAGATAAGGGCTTGATATTTTATCCCAATATCTATTGTAATAAGAAAATGAAGTTAAAAACTGTTTAAGAATCTGCCAGCGGATTATAGTCAGACCCTCTCACACACACAAACACACACACACACACACACACACACACACACACACACACACACACTGCTCTTAAATAATACTTCTTCCATTGATATGATCCACTAAATAGAATTGTATTTCTAAAGAGGATACAATGCTTGCATTTTTAAAATGAAGTGATTAAATGTGAAATTTAATAATCCTCTTGAATAAACTAAAAGAAGTACATACAGAAACATCACTGTTATTGCTATAAATTATATTTTGATCAAGATATTCCTTTTCCTGATGATGATCATTTTTATACAATAGATGTTTTTCCTTAATGCTGTTGCAAATCGCAGTCACAACTGAACCCCCAACAACAATAATTTTCACTTATTTCACAGTAAATAAAGATCTAACACACACCATTTCCACGTGGCATAATTTAGTTTCTCATTGGTTTGTTTCTCTTACAAAAATGTAACTCTCCGTTATGTCAAAAAGTTTCCTCTGATGCTCGCTTCAAACTTCTGGTTTGAACCTGGACGCTTCAATAGCTTGATAAATCCAGTACTCCCACTATTTTGATTATTCACAAAACTTAAGATGTATCTGGAACATTTCACGCAAATTTCACTTCCACTTTGTGGCTGCGATAGAAAATCTCACACTCCCCAGAGCACACTCAGAAGCCTTTGCACAGAGAAATTTAAAGGCTATGTAATCCCTCTGGGAGTAGGGCTTCCTGCTGTAGAGAGGTGCGCACACATCCAAATTGCACACAAGCTCTGCTGTACCGACTGCTGGAAGAGGGAGGAAAACTGTTCGTCTTTTGTTGCTTCGCCACAGATTACTTATGTTGATAAGAGGAGTGGCCATCCCCGAGTCAGCATTAGAAAAATGATCTGACTTTCCAAGAGGGAAATCTGCCTTGGGGGACATTTTAGTGGATTTCTCCAACACCAAGTCAGAATTTCCAAGTTACGACTCTTAATGGAAGGAACTATTTGTAAAAAAAAATAAAAAATAACCCCATAATATTACGAAATAAAATATTCCTTCTTCCTAAATGCTAGTACTTTTGTTTGGCATTATTAAAAAAAAACACACACTAGTGGTTTCGGATTGGAGACTGACTCTCCAAGAGTTAATGCCCAGCCATCCTTTTTAAACTGTACCTAAATAGAACACAAACATCTGCCAGAGTAGTAGCTATAAAGGTGTTAAAATATTTAAATAGCTGAAATCATGTACGAATGTGGTGTTTGTATGTTCTCAGTGTTTTCTTAGGGTACTCCTTTTCTTCAACAGTTCAAAAAAATAATGTAATACATAATTTAGTAAATGTGATGAATTTGTTTAAATCTAAATTGTCCTTAGGTAAGAGTTTGAGATTGTGTGTTTGTTCTTGTTTCTGTGTTACCCTATGATCGATTGACATCCTGTTCAGGGTGCTAGAGAAAGGCAAAGCACCCCATCACCTAGCATAAATAAGTCGCTACATTATCAACGTGTGTAACGGGGAAATCTAAACCACTGACTTAAACTTTTAATCAGTAGAAAATACATCATTTTGGAATTCCTTTTAACTTCACCACTTAGGTTTGCATCAAGACTGCTGGAATACACCCTTGGTGGTGTGTAGTTCACCAGACATCTCTCTAATACCAATAATAATATTTAAAAAAAACAACAACTGTTATTGTCCTTATTAATGGAAAACGTGAACCTTGGGTACTAAATGTCAGAGGTCATGGAAACACCCCAGCTTGGCGTTGATACGTGTGGCGGTAACATTTTTTATTTAACATGCAGGAGAATCAGAAGTGCCTTCAAACTCATATGAGGTTTTCCAAATGTTCCTTGATTTATATAAATATTGGTCACAGATTGTAAGAAGAGGTCTTTGTTTGCTATAATGAAACAGGTATAAATAATCCAGTACCTTCCGTGTGAACATTTCATGCTAATGCCTTCAGAAACGGCATCTTTCTGTTCAGCGCTTTTTGCATTTCTCGGCACGAACTATTTTTATTTTTAGTGTTTGTCATGATGAGACTCAAAGATCTATCTTTCATTTTTGAACGGATTTGCTCAGCGCTGGTATAAAAACAGGAACACTCCCACAGCTGATGATGTTTTAAAAAAAAACATCTCCATTTGCTGACTTTAAATCTGCAAACGGGTGATTAGTAGATCATTTACATGAGCTGACAGATGTGTTTTTGTTCAAATGTGGTCATTGTGGTGCCGAAGCCTCTCCACTCACTGAGTCCAGGCCGGTAATATTATCCCACTTACAAAAGCTCTCATATTCCACTCAGTCAGGCGTGGAAATTCAATTCGCCCTAATAGTGCCCCACCAATAGTGCATCACACATGCCTTTTACTTTAACTGCAACTGTTCCCAATTCAATTAGGCACAGAGCATGTAAAGTAGAGTCTTTTACACATAGACGAGGTTTTATCCTTTTTGCTACCCCCAGTTTGGCATGCTGGTTCCCAGATGGCGTTTAGGGAAATTGGGTGACGCTGGAACGGCTGTGGAGGTTGTGTGTTTTAAATAAAGCGTGGTTGTGAATCTGTGTGCCCTGTGGTGATGCTCATTCCGACCCGAAGTCCCTGCTTTTCCTTCAGCCATGATCGCCCGTTTCAAATGTGCCACTAAGTGCCCCGTTATCGCAGCCTTGGCCTGTAATGAGAGGAGCGACATATGTCCGGTCCTCCTGCTGCTACCTGATAACACGGATATGGGAACTCTCCTCCACCTACTCCCTCCACCTCTCCGGGCTTTTATTTTGCTGCTAACAACCAGCCAGGAAAATAGTGCAGCACTTACTTAGTGACATTTACCTCGACTATTCCACACGAGGGAGGGGTGCTGCAATAACAATCAGCATGCATTTAATTTAAAAGGAAAAAACTCCAGCCTTTTGGAATCACACAGGCAGAAGGGGTGCGAGGGATGGGGGAAGGTTTTCTGTGTGTGTTTGCGTGTGAGTAGACTTCCGCAGTGCAACATTAATGCTAATCAACAGAGCTGAGAAAGCAGCGGTGGTCTGTAAAAACAGATTTTCTCTTGTCTTTTCATTTCTGGAGGGATTCTTCTTTTCCCTCCCCCCGCGTTCTTTCCAGCCTCCGTCCTCACTTTCAACAAATTGAATTTGACCCTGAATTTAAGGCAGAGGTCTACTCATAAATATACTGTGGGCTTTTTTTTTTTTTTTTTTTTTTAAACCCCGGCATTGGGATAAATAATGAAAGTTAAGTTGTGGTAATTGATTCCTTCTCAGTCCACTCAACTGAATAATCTGCAAGGGAAACAAGCACTAAGCTGTTCATTAGAAGATTTGCCAACATGCAACTAATTCTAAGCTTACTCTCCAAACATCATGGAAAGAATACAAACTCACTCCTAAAGCTTCCTAATCTGGAATCCATTTCTAACTGAGGGTCGAAAGACACTTTTCAGGAAGCATGTTGAAAATAAAACCTCAGTAAGTCTGTCAGTTTAACTCAAGTTAGAAAATATTATTAATTCTAAAATATTATGTATGGAATTAATGAACAGGGCACTTTATTTATATTCATATTTAAAGCATTTTTAAGCACATCTATTACATGAAGAATTTACAAAAATTTAGGTGGTTAGATGTTTCTTCAGAAGTGAGATGTCAAATGGAAGAGCTATGCAGAGTATTAGATATGGCAGCCCATATACATAGGCACCTTTATCGGGTTCATTTCGCAACATAGGGCGACATTAGTTACATGTCTTCCCCACCTCTCTCTCTGACCAATTTCTCTCACAAACTGTTTATCCTTGTTTATTTTATTTGGGAGGGGGCAAAATTACAAATTCCAAAAACACCACTCACCACCCTAATCTAAGTCATGTTTAACATCTGTTGTTTTTATTAGGCAAACTAAGAGAATTTCTTTATATGCCAAAATAACATAGAAAACAATCAGAAGACAGACCAGAAGATTGTCTGGCATTTTAACTGAACTCCAAAACCTCATATCACTCTCATCCAAAACTATTAAATCTCTGGACATTACCATATAACATGCCCAAAGCAGCCCCAGAGGCAGATTGAGCATTAAATGTTCAGTGTCAGTACTGCGAGATGCCCAATTCTTGATATAAGACTACTCTGAGCAAATTTTAAGAGTAGATATTGTTGATTTAGATTGTTTTGGCACAAACAAAGCAGGGACAAACAAACATAGTCTTCAAATCCTCCATCTGTTTCAAAATGAAAAACTCTTTGTCCCGAGGTTTTATTCGGGATAGGTGACTACCTCTGGGAAATTATCACAACTGTGATAAGTAATGCAGATAGGAGTGCTTTTAATCCACCTCAAAATACACACCGCAGAGGCTTTACAGACCAATTTCATTCTGAGATAAAGGAAAGGAGAGCAGGTCTCAATGTTAAAGTGAAGTAAGTTTAGTGCTTTCTGTTTTTCTTTTTTTTCAATGAAGAAAAGAAATGGAGGAAAAAAATGCTCCAAATAATTCTCTATTTTACATTAAACATAGTAATTAAGTGGACATACACAGGACAACCATCCATCCACACCAAAAGACTATTTAAAGATGCTGATAAGATTCCATATATGCAGGTGGAGAACATGCAGAGTATGCCTAAAGACCTTTAGGCCAGGATTTAGACCTCACACATTCGTAATGCCAGGCAACACTGCTACAAACAGTGTCTCATTGTAGCCGTGAACATAAATGTCTTCTTTCGTATGTTTGAGATGATCATGTTTCTTAAAGATACCATCTACTTGTGTATGTTTTCTAATAGCAAATAATACACTTTCAATGAAACGCAGAAAATAAATAAATAAATAAATAAATAAGTTATAGAAAAACACATTTCAAATAAACTGAGATGATCAGGTTTTGGGCACAATAGTGGATGTTATGACTTGGCATTAGTAAACATGGGGTTGATGAATTGGAACTAAAAAGTGACGAGCTGGTTGCCAATGCTTTAGTGCCTGATCATTAACAAAGCCTGTGGCAACATCAAGCCTTTTTTTCCCCTTGTGCTCTGAGAAAAAGCAAAGAAACAATCAGTATTTATTTCTTTTAGTGAACTTGAGAGATCTCAGTCAGTACTTCCACTGGAGTCAGCCCTACCAAATACTCCTCTGTGCCATAATCATCTCTAAACGAGAAACACTGGCTGGTAACTCCAACCTTGGGTCTTTCCACCCAGTTCTCTGTGAGCAGTCTTCTTGTGCAGTTTCCTGGATTCCATTCCTAGCCACTCTATTATTTTCGCTATTGTTACAAATATGAATAAATTCTCTGCCTCCTGTGAGTTACTGTGAGTCCCAGCCTAAAACCAAACATGAGTCACTCTGCTAAAGAATTTTAAGCGTGTTAGTGTCCTCATTCCAGTATGATTGGTCATTTTAAGAAACATTCCTGGAGTTTATTTTTACCAACAACAGATGTTTTGTTGCACCAATTGAATACAAATAAATGAAAATCTGTAGTGTTTTAAATGCCACAGCTTACTGAAATTTGCATGAGTGTCAGAATGTGAGATATCTGCAAATTGGTCAACTTTCTGATTTATTTTCTGTAACACTGCACACCTGGTTTAGCTGGCATAAGTGATGCCCCTGGGAACTTCTTTACTGGAAGGAAAGATTTTCTCTTTACGAGTTAAAACAAAATTTAAAAAACTAATAATAAAAAGTTCTTCTGTGACAAATTATCTCAATAGGGACTTTGATTTATTTTAAAGAATCTCTCGAGGTCTTGTTCACCAAAGAGGGAAAAATTAATCAGAGTCTGACAGATTTGTGGAGTGTTTGCCGTGACACTGTCGTTGTACCACCATCTATTACCCCTTTTCCACAAAGGGCTGGTTCCGTGCTGGTGCTAGAGCCGGTTTGCGGCTGGTTCCAAGTGCGAACGTACAAAGAACCATTTGTTTTTTCCACACACTGGTGCTGGCCGGAAAGCTACGTAATTACGGTGCTCCCTGCATATGTTGTACGTCACCATTACCCAGTAGATTTAGCGCCAAATCCATCCGCCACAAAACCACAACAACACTTTTTAAGCTTATTAATAGTTTGCTCACTACTGTGCTCATACCCTCCCGCAGCCATCTCTCGCTGGATGTATTGGAACACCTGTTTGGTACTTGAAGGCCCCTCAAGTTCTTCTTGCACTTCGGTGGAGGACCACACTGCGAGCAGGACGTTTGTCTCCTCCACTGACCACTGCTGCTTTGACTTCAGGGCCATTTTGTTTGTTTTGTCGCACAAGCAACTTCAGTGTTGTTTATAAACGGCTGCTCTTTACTTGTTTAACGGCTATTAGTTGTTCCGTAGCCCAGTCCCTGACGTCATCAGGTCGAACCGGTTCTTTCCTCTGGCCCCAGAAAGAGTTGGTGCCAGCTAAACACCAGCTTAGAACCGGTTTGGAACTAGTTTGGTCCGTGGAAACACAAAGAACCGGTGCCAACTCTGGCTCTAGTACCAAACCACCACTGGAACCAGTTTGATGGAAGAGGGTCTGAGCTATGGCTAGTTTTTGGAAGAACAAAATCAGTTAAAACTGTCAGACATGAGTTGCCCACGAGCCAGAATGAAAGGCTCTGTCACCCTGGAGGGGCTCAGAGTAGTCACTGCTCCTCTACACTGAGAGGAGTCACTTTAGTGGCTCCAGAATTTGGTTTGGATGTTTCCTAGATGCCTCCCTGAAGAGGTAAGGAGAGCCAGAGGAACTGCCACAACACAGTAGAAGAAGGAGTTCTCTCAGATGGCATTGGACACTTGTGATTTCCCTGGAGGAACTGGCCTAAGTCTGGGCCTTTCTGCTTAAGTTGGTGCTCCTATGACCAAATCCAAGATTAAGCAAAAAGTAATGGATAGATGTAGAATGAAGGAACACAGATCTTCTTCATTCTTTCGAACTTTTCAGACTGTAGGTTTCCATCATTGGGGGCATCAGCGGGAGCATCTTTTACTAGTGTAGAAATTGATGAGAAAATATCTTAATTTTATTTTCTTATTTTGAAAATCCAGAGAAGTTTCTGTTTTCAGAAATGATCCAGAGGCATCACAGAAACCTCTGACCTTTACTGTTATAACTACAGCAGCTCTTGAAGTGTTTAAAATATTCCTCGGTTAAGCTCCTTCTTCGTTCAGAAGCCTTCATTTAGAGCTGGTGTGATGGGCCTAATTACTTTTTTAATCACAGAGACCGGCACTAGAGTTCAAACAGTGAAATCAGAGTCAAAGTGGGGCGGCCTCCACCCCCGCTGACTGCAACCTAATATTGTTTACCACTCTTATAAAGATGTCACCAGCAGCAGCTCTGTTTTATCCACTTACAGAATTTCAAAGAAGTGCAGAGGGCCTCGTGGGTTCTTAAAAAGCTGTAAATAGTCTTCAGTACTGATCCTCAGGGGGATCGCTGCACGCCTTAAAAGACCTAATTTAATAATTTTCCTCTTTAGGCGTTCTTCTTTTCGATTTGCTTCGTCTTATTACAGATTCATTCACATGCAGCCTTTTTTAGGTCTAAATATCTCCCCTCTTAGTGGATCCTTAACCATACATATATTAATGCTTTAGGAAAATCACCTACATTTTTTTTCAATGCAGCGGGGTTCATTAGCACATTGGCCTCTGTGTGCGTAATGTAAGCAGAGCTACGTCGCTAATTTTCCCCAAATAATTCCCCTTGATCTCCAGTAAAATGTGTGGAGGAGGGGAGCAGTAATTTAACATGGTAAGTTCAAATACAGTGAAAATGTACATAGAATAAATAATAAATGACAAACTGTGTTTCAAGACACTGGGGGGGGGGGGGGGGGGGGTTATGTATATGAAGCTAAAAAAGAATATTCTTTATCATATCTGAGGTCACAAGGTCAAAGGTTCAGCAGGTAAACTCAGACATCCCTTAGCCCCCAAGCACTCTCTAGTTTCTCATGTTGGACCCCAAGGTGCTTATACAAAAAAAAAGGATTTATATTCCCTTTGGTGAATTCTAGATCTTCACCTGATTTTCCTGTGTGTGTGTGTGTGTGTGTGTGTGTGTGTGTGTGTGTGTGTGTGTGTGTGTGTGTGTGTGTGTGTGTGTGTGTGTGTGTGTGTGTGTG